>APFE031680636.1:39176-72457 GCA_000404065.3 Pinus taeda | reverse complement strand
ATTTTCTAAAGAAAAAAATCAGTAACCTTTTATTAAAGAAATAATGAAAAGTTACACTATCAGATGCAATGAAGCATACAGAAAAGCAGCCACTTGGGCACGAGTGCTGACGCACCCTACGCAACGTTAGGAGACTAACGCGAACAAAGAGAAAGAGAAGAGAAAGGAAAGAGAGAGAAAAGAGGGAAAAAACCCCAGCAAAACTGCTTCATGTTTTCCGCCCCTTTTCCTTTTCAACCTTACGCCACTCACCTAGAGTGGGCTCGGTCGAAGCAATGACTAACTGAGTTGATTCGTACGCCTGCCCTGATTCTTTGTCTGAGTCTGATGAATCTGTGAGGTGATGCCGTTTGTTACCTCCCATGCTTTGATCCACACTTGTCATCTCTGCTTTGTCTTGCTGGGTCTCTGCCTGATTTGTATGTGGCTGTGGATCCTTGTTGTCTGCTATATTTTCCTTCTGGTTTTCTATTTCAACTTCCTCTATGGAGGTATCATCCTCTTCTGCTTCTATTTTTTCCTCTTCTGTTACCGAGGGGGATTTCTTTTGTGCTGTTCTCCTCTTTAAGACTTCATCTAAATTCTGCCATCCTCTGGGCTTCCTTTTTTGTGGCTTGCTCTTGCTGGGACATGCTTTGAGCAAATGTCCTGTTTGTTGACATCCCCTGCACCTGAAAGCTGTGTTCTCATAGTCCAAAGGTTGTTTCCACTGAATATTGTTAAAATTCAGGATGATGCTTTCAGGTAATCCTTGGCTGAGATCTACCTCAACGCATATCCTAGCAAAAGTAAAAATTCCTTTTAAATGTCTATCTGTATCAATCTTTAACATTCTTCCAAGGGTATTCCCTATAGCTGATAAGGTCTTGAAATGCCAAAAGTGTAATGGTAGATTATGCAACCTTACCCATACTGGCATCCTCGATACCACCATAGAGTTGGCGTCAAACTCTGGAAACCATGGGGTGACAAATAATCCCGCACTACCCCAGAACCATGGTCCTTCATTGAGAATTTTTTCCTTTTCTTCTTCTTCAAGGAATATTACTATGAAGAAGCCCTTCGAACAGAGGTGGATCTGGCAGTTTTTTGTCCATGCCGGGTGAATCCATTGGTACAGAGCCTCAGTTTTTGGCCAGAACCCGTTAAATCTACAAATAACAGCTTTTTTTTCCAGATTTGAAAAAATGCTCTTTACCTCTGGAATATCCAGCGAGATGGAGGGGCTCTCTGGCATTTGATCCACGATATACTGCCCCGACGATATATTGAATGCTGCAGATTCTTTCCCCTTTGGAGGATCTTTCCCTTTGGTTGCATCACGATAGGTGCCTGTAGGATTTGATGTAGATCCCTTTGACCCACCTCGCAAACGAAGATTGAGGATAATTGCTGAGTCCTTTGCTACCCTGTAGTACTGGAGTGAGTAATGTTCCTGCATGCATACCCCAGAAAATATTAATATTTGAAAAGCAGCTGGGATTCCCAGTTTGTCCTGGATTTTTTTTTTAAGTTCCAAAACCCTCATGCTTCCCCAGATCTGCAGACATAAATGCCTGCCTTCTGTTGATCTGATGAAAATTTGTTGCGCAGCATAGAGGATAGGGTCATCAAAGCACCGCGAGCCCAGGTCCCTACTCCTTCCCCTTTCTGGATCCACGGCTTTTCCATTTGAAGTTTGCCCTGGGACTGCCGATCAAACCCACGGCGTACCGAAATAGGGCAGCGAATTTGGTATACGCCTCATTCCTCCATAATCTCCGACAGATTTTCCTCTGAGTTTTGGCCATGCAGATATGTAATGGGTCACTATTGATCTGATGAAGATTTGCATCAGATCCGCTTTGTCTGCCTTGTTTAGAACCCATTTCTCAGGTTTTGGTTCTGGATCTGGCTAGCTTCCAGTTTTCTTTTGCCCAGATCTGATCAGATCTGATAAAACTGGAATTTTTCTACAGTATTCGACCCAGTAGTCTTCGAACCCTCTACCAGGATGCATCATCAATGTGATGGGATCCTAGATCTGTGGTATAAAAGACAGGGATACCTCATAATACCCAAGAATCAGGTCCGTTCTACCCCCCCGAAAAAAGATTTTGACCGTGCCGTTGAAGTAACACCCTGGATCGACATGACGACGCCAAAGCCAGCCATAAACGAGGTTAGATCTGCCGGTCCAGAGCAAAACGATATCGCAGACATTACATCGCGACCAGGAAGAAGCGTTACGCCCCGGATTCTGATTTCGGAGAATCAAAACTTGAAAAAACTTGCCGACAGACGTTTCTGCCTCTAGCCAGAGGGAACACTCGTTGAATGAGGAAACATCCAGCAGGTTCCTGGGCTTTCCACAGACATGCAGAATTTTTGGCCCTGGGTCGGCGCAAAACGGGCGGACTGAAACCCTAAACTCACGAACGAAAACCGCCGGGGAAGCTCTCGTCTTTCCCATCTTCTGAGTTATCTCCAATATATGATATTATTCTAGAGATAGTTTCTATTTGTTCTAGAAAGATTCTTCGATCTTATATATATATATATATTATATATATATTAATTTAAATAATAAATGGATCAATTATAATAACTAACCATTGATTTGTTTTATTTTTTACCTGGTTTTCGTAGCTCCATAAATATAATAGTAAATATAAAGAATATTAATATTAAATTAGTTAAAGGAGGTTTGACTGTGGTCCTTGAGTCGAAAAGTAGCCGTTAGTCCTTTTTTAGCCGTTGGAGTCTCTGCTTAGAATATTTAACACGCTAAACTGGATCTGTATCTTCAACTTGTCCTGACGATGAACCGCACTAGTTGGTTCGAAACGCGTCGACAAATGATGAATTATGTGATTTCGCTGAAAAATTTCTAAACAAGTGTTATGGATCACAGAAGTCTAAATTCCTTGAAAATTAAACGTATTACAATTTATATAACATTTATTACATTCATGTGCACTATAAAATGTAATTGTACACGAATCGACACATAGCTCTCAGTGCATCACATTAACGGTGATCGAAAATCGTCCCCCAACCTTTGCTAAACTATGGCTCGGCCTAACAGAAACGTTACAAAGAAATGAGGAAGATGCTCAACTTAACTACACCATTAATTGCCACGTGGACAAGTATGGCAAAACTTAACTACACCATTAATTGCCACGTGGACAAGTATTGCAAAACTTTAGCATCTCGGAGATGTCAAATTTTCTATAAGAGTATCTCGGACGAGGCTGCTCACAATCTCACGTACCAAGTTTAGAGGCTCAAAAGCTCACAATTAGCCTTCAAATTTGAACCCATTCCTAGCCCTTCCTTAGGCTCCTGGCCCTTTTTAGAAGGGTTAAAAAAATTACACTTCGAAAAAATTTAAAATATCAAAATCACTCGTCAATTACAAAGGTTAGATTAATTTTTTATATTTCAAAAGAAGGGAAATATTTTTAATAACCTGTCAATACCTTTTTAAGTTTATGATAATTTCGAGTCTGTATTAGTGCATAAATCACTCTAACTAGTGATAGTTTCGTAGAAGAGACCAATGAAAGTCCAAATGACCTCATACAATTTAATAGTTATGTCATGATTTGTGGACGTTTCCCTGAGGCCCCCAACTTACGCCAACATGATGCAACTTGCAACAATAAGACATGCAACAATCATGATACTATTACCCCTAGCATAGGGCAACAGATCACATTGAATAACCATTACAACTATGCACGTGCTCTCACTCCTCGGTGATTATCCTTGAGTGCTCTTTCCTTACATCCCTTCTTTCCATTTTCATTTGAATTGCAACTCATCATCCACAGAAGGAAAGTTATCGTTTGACGCTAGACTATAAGGTATTTTTCATTATCCTCCTCATATCTTCATTAACATTTGGTTTTTCATTCTATGGATTCTTTAATGCAACACTCCTTGAAGTAATGGCAGCCTTCGTGGTTACACAATTTATCCTGGGCACCATAGAATCCACACCCCAGGAAATCAACACTGTGGCTAGATACCCTGAATGCAACTGCGTGCCATCCTTCCATTCCAGGCATGGGTGGTCGATTTGTTTTCTACATTATTAATGGTGCAAAATTTTATTGTCATAATTATATGAATCTACCAACTATGAAAAGAATATCTCTCTTATATCGAGGGTATTGGACTCCATAACTATAATTCTCTCATTCAAACTCTTGCTTATTTTGCTTCGTTGCTTAAATCCATACAAATTTCTTGTCCAAGTACCATTTTTCATGAAGTGTTTGTTCTCTATCATAAACCTACAAGTTTCCTTGAATGTTACTAAACATAATTCAACAAATCAATGAATAACCTATCAAGAAATCTATAGTCAAATCCTATGGAATCTTGCTAAGGTTAAATTTTTTCTATCTCAATCTTGCTAAGGGATTTTTAATTTATGTATTTACTTATTCTATTGTTTTTATTTATTTAATAGTGTAAACACTGAAAAATGTCTCCTATTGGTCGTCCTAAGAAGGATAAAATGAAATTGTCAATTGTTGAATCATTTGGTCTTACACAACATTCTAATCAACCATGTAATATTCAAAATGAAGTTGATGCTCATCTACATGAATATGATGAATCAAATGGTGTAGAGTTTGTTGAACTAGAAAACCCATCAAAGAAACATAAAATAATATTCAAATCTAAATGGAATACAAGGTTTCCACGGGCTTATGTTTTAAAACATTTAATAGTAATGAAATGATAAAATGTTCTTAAAGTGTTAAATTTAAAAGTGAGACTCCATTTTCAAAAGAGGGAACTACCACTCTTCAATTTAGTGGTATAAGTGGCCATGCAAAATCAAAAGCTCAAATTTTGTTTTACAACTTTTGGAGGGAAAAAGCGATTGAAGCAATATTCCAATCACTAAACATGTAGAACTAATGGTAAATGTTGGGAAGGAGAAAATTATATCAATGATTGAAAACATGTATTTTGTTGTTATACATGATTTATCTTTAGAAATGTATAAGTCAATATGTGACTTGAATTGGTATAAATACACTCCACGTGTGCTTCTAATAGATGAATTTTCTACATACACAAATACCACACCAAGAAAATATTTTCTTCAAGTTGCTAAAGAGGTGTATTGGAACAATCTAAAAGAGAAGATTTTACATAGGTCATTTTACTCAATTTCAGTTGATGAAAGCACTGGTCAAATTATGGAATACCAACTGATTGTTTATATTACATATTTGACGAATCGAGGAAGTGGTCATTGTTTAACAAATTTTGTATGTTTACTTCAAATAAAGGATGGAATAGCTCAATGTATGTATGATTTAGTGATAACTCTTTTAGCATAAATGGATTTATATTTGATGAATTTTGTTGGTTTTGGTTTAGATGGTGCATCTTCCATGAGGGGTATTCATGAAGGTTTATCTCCTAAGATTCGTATGCTCCTCATTTATTGTTATCCATTGCATAGCTCACAGGGAAGCATTAACAATCAATGATGCTTCATCTCATTTTCTAGAGTTGTAATATATTAATAATTTGAAACAAAGTTTATTCATGGCTTGAAAAATCAACTAAAGCACATGGAAAATTGAGAGAGCTAATGTATACATTTCAAATCACTAAGTTAGTGGTCTTACAAATTCATCAAATTAAGTGGTTCTCTAAAGGAAAGGTCATGGAAAGGCTTGTTAAAGTCATGCATTATTTGTTAGGATTGGGCGTTAGGGGAGAAAAAAATGTATGAGTTGGCAACAATATTTCAAGTGAAAATTTGCATCCATATACTTGCAAACATGCTCATTGAATTAACTAACTTGAATCAAAAGTTCAAAAGAGGACCATGTTGATATTACATATATTGACACTACTTTATATGTTTCTATTAGCATGCTTCGTAAACTATTTTTGGAAAGCATTTTTGGTGTAGATGCAGTGCATATGTCTTCTTTTTTAGTTAATGCATAAAGAAGAACCCTTGAATTTACAAATAGGACAGGTATAATATATTTACATCCATTGTATTCTTTTGGGAAAATGTTCTATTGTAAAGGTGATTAAATCTTTAGATAGGAGAGAACATTCTGAGGATTATTGGTCTGACTAGCCCCTGCCTGGCAGCGCGACCCTGCCCGCACCCTGCTGCGATCCTGATCCCTCTCTGAGCGCCCGCGCCTGGCAGCGCAGCTGCTGGCCTGCCTCCCCTCCTGCTTTCAGTCTGAGCCCCCCGCCCCTTCATCCTCCAAGGCCTTTTTCCCTCCACGAACCCTCTGCTGGAGCGCCTGCTGCGCTGAGCCTCGGCCTGCAATGGATCCCCCCTTCAGGGATCCAGATGACCTGATGAAGTCCTTCGCTTCGCTCATCCCTGAGAATGCTTCGGAGAAAATCCGCCCTTCAGCCTCAAAGTTCATTAAAAAACTTGATGAAATCCCGGAAGTCTCGCTCCCCCCAACCCTACCAAGAAGATCAGTCGTTGCTCTTGCAGAAAGAGGCCTGGTTGGCCAGTTCACGGGGTTATGGCCTTCACCCCGCACTGTTCAACGCTGGGTAGAGAGAAACTGGAACGCGATGGTTCAAGGAAAGATAGCAATAAGATTCTGTGGAAGGGGGTTTTTTACCTTTCTCTTCGAGACTGTAGAGGATCGCAATCTCATATTCCGAAACGGGCCTTACTTCATGGACACTAGAGGTCTTTATCTCAATAGATGGACACCCGACTTTGATCCTGAGATGGATGTCCCCAACGCTGTTCCGGTATGGGTGCGCCTTCCCCACTTGCCTCTTCACTGCTGGGGAGATGAATCAGTCAGAGCTATAGGGAACGCTGTGGGAAAATACATTGATAGATCGGAGCCAAAGGAGAACATGCACGCATGTGCCCGGATCTGTGTTGAAGTGGATCTGGGGAAAGGGTTACCGGAAGCAATCAAGCTCAAAGTCGACCAGTGGACTCACATACAGCAAGTGGATTACGAGCAGTTGCCATTCAAATGCAAGGTATGTCGAGAATATGGACATTTTGCGAATAGATGCAGTAAATCTAAACCTTTAGATTCAATTAACTCTGTAGAAACTCCAGAAGAAGCATGGGAAACTGTAAAGAGAAAAAAAACAAACCCCCCTCCAGGAACATCCTCAAAACCCCCCTCTGAATCTCTCATCCCCCTCTCCCAACCCTCGGATGCCAGCCCTTCCTCCCCTCGCTCCACCAATCCTTTTGAAGCTCTGTCTACAGAGGAACCCCCGTCCCCTCCCCCATCTCCGAAATGCAACATGGAAACCCCCTCCTCCCCTCGACAGAGCTCCCCCATCCCATCAGTCGGAAGAATCCTCACTAGGAACAAATCAAAAGAAAACATCACCTCCACTGTACCCCCAAGAAAAGCGAGAAGGAAGACAAACAAAGAGATAAGGGATGAGCAGGCAGCCAAAGAAATGGCCACGGGGACTCAGCAGCCAATGGATTCATATTTAGACAAGACCAAAGGAAGTGGAGAGAAGATGAAAGAGAAATCCGGGGCCTACAACAAAATTGGTAAATGATGAATTTGGTCTCTTGGAACTGTAGGGGGATGGGCTCCTCCCTAAAAGCCAATGCAGTCCGAGATATTATTAAATTAGAACACCCAGACTTCCTCCTACTCCAGGAGACCAAAATAACGGACCAGGAATTCCAAACCAGCATGAAAAGAAGTAGAAACTATGAAGGAATAGCAATGAGTGCAATAGGAGCTTCAGGCGGAATAGGGAAAATTTGGGACAAAAGGAAATGGAACCTCAAAGACCATAGGCAGAACAGATGGTGGATAAGGTTAGATATGCAAAGCTCAGTCACAGCAGAAGATTTCTCTATATATAATTTCTACGATCCTCCCCATTTCAGAGACAAAGCTTCTTGCTGGGAGTCACTCTCCCTAGATCTTTTGACTGCCCAAGGAAGGAACATCTTCCTGGGAGGAGATCTGAATCTAATCAGGAGTGCAGAAGAGAAGATGGGAGGGAACTTTTATGCTGACACCTCAAGAGAGGCATTAGAAGAAATCATTCAAACACATAATCTAATTGACATTCCCCCCAAAAATGGGCGCTTCACTTGGTCAAATAAGAGGACAGGTAAAAACAACATCAAAGAGAGGTTGGATTGGATACTGGTTCAGGAGAGAATTCTGACCAACTTTCCAAGAATTCAAAGCACAATCATCCAAGGTTTCATCTCAGACCATAAACCAGTGGCCCTCCATTTGGACAAAGGGGAAAATTGGGGACCCTTCCCCTCCAAATATAACAAAGCGTGGGACAACAGACAAGACTTCAGAGATCTGATAAAGGAACAATGGGCAAGGGATATCTCGGGATCCCCTCATTTCATCTGGGAATCCAAGCTAAAACTCCTAAGGAGCGCCATCAAGCAATGGGCTCGAAAATACGCAGCAGAGCAAGGAAAACAGAAAATCGACCTCCAAGAGAAACTAAACCAGTGGAGTAAAGAAAAGGAGAACGTCCAAGTCAGTGAAGAGGACCAAAGAACAGAAAACGAACTGTACAAGGAATTGTACAATCAGAATCGTTTGGAAGAGGAAGAGCAAAGACAAAAATCACGCTGCCTTTGGCTCAATTCAGGTGATAAAAATACCTCCTTCTTCCATAACAATCTCAAATTAAGGCGAGCAGGCAATAACATTGAAAGGATAATGGTTGATGGAAGGGTAGTAACCGATCAAGAGCAGATCAAGGAAGAAGCGTCCCAACATTTCAAAACTCTCCTAACTGCTGATCCTCATTACCTGGAAAATCCGGACTTCTTGAGTGTAATCAAGAACAAGATCTCAGAAGCCCAAAATGCAGACCTGGACAAGGAGATCACGCTGGAGGAAATCGAATGGTCTTTGCACAACATGCCTATGGACAAGGCCCCTGGACCAGATGACTTCACAGTGGCCTTCTATAGATCACACTGGGAAATCATCAAGAAGGATTATACAAGAATGGCCAAACACTTCTTCAACAAATGCAAAATGGGCAGCAGCATCAAATCCTCCCATTTGGCTTTGATCCCCAAAGACCCTAACCCTCAATCTTTTGATAGATTTCGTCCTATATCACTGTGCAATGTATCTTACAAAATAATCTCCAAAATCTTGGCAAATAGGATTAAAAAAATTCTCCCTTCTCTCATTTCTGAAAACCAAGGTGGCTTCGTTCCCATGAGGCATATCACGGATAATGTAATTCTCATACAGGAGGCAATTCACAGCAGCATGTCAAGGAAGGAAAAGGGAATGATTATCAAACTCGATATGGCAAATGCCTTTGATCAGGTTAGTCATACTTTCCTCCAGGCCGTCTTAAAGTCTTTTGGTATCTCTGAACACTTCACAAGCAGAATCATGGAATGCATTTCTACCAATTGGATTGCTCCCCTCATCAATGGCAGACCCGGTATCGCCTTCAAAAGCTCAAGAGGACTGAGGCAAGGATGCCGCTGTCTCCCTTCCTCTACATCATCATGGCTGAAACTCTAAGCCTGCATTTGGAGAACAAACAAAGGAAAAAGGAAATAACAGGGATTGATATTGTCCGAGGGTCCAAAGGAATCAACCACTCTCTATTTGCTGATGACACCCTCCTTATTGGTGGCGCCTCAAGCCTTATGGCTCGAAGGTTCAAAGAAATGCTGGACCTCTTCCTCCAAGCTTATGGAGGCAAATTAAATAACAACAAATGCATGATTTACACCTGGAATGTTCCAAGATATGTAACTCAGCGAATCTCCTTAATCATGGAGATCCCTGCCCAAGGGAACTGGTCTTACTTTATGTACCTGGGGCTTCCCTTAGCCAAGGAAACGATCAAATCTGAGATATGGGTCAAATTAATTGAAAAACTGAGAGGGAAGCTCTAGAGCTGGGGAGTGTATTGGCTTAACTTAGCAGGCAGAACAATTCTCATAAAGGCCATCCTTTCAGCCCTACCAATCTATCAGTTCGCCACCACTCTTGCTCCAGCAAGCATTCATAAGCACATGGAGCTGATAATACGAAGCTTTCTGTGGCAAGGAGGGAAGCATGACACAAAAAAGTTCAGCTTGGTCAAATGGAGCAAGGTCATTCTTCCCTTAGCAAAAGGAGGCCTAGGAGTAAGAGTGCCAAGGTTAGCAAACATAGCTATGGGTTTCAAATTAATTTGGAGGATTCTCAGTGAGCGTGGTGCTTGGTGGACAGAGATCATCAAGAGAAAATACCTGAATGGGGCCAACAGTAATATCATCAAAGAACCCATTATTGACAGGCAAAGCACCCCAGTCTGGAAGCTGATTAAGAAATCTCTTCCCCAATTCAAACCTCATATCTCACGCGCCCCGGGCAATGGGAAAGAGATAAACATCTGGGAGGATAGAATTATGGGCTCGGAGGCCAGAGGTTCTCTTCAAAAATTCGGGCCTTTGCAACAATGGATGAAGGAGGCAAACATCACAACTCTCTATGACATCTCCCTCTGGGATCAAAACTGCTGGAAAGGTTGGAAACCCCTCGCCCTCCCCAACGATCTCAGAAACATTTGGAAAGACCTCAAGCTTTCTCTCATTGGCTCAGCTCCCACAAACCGTATGGCAGAGGACAAGTTCGTTTGGGATCCAAATGGAGGCTGCTACACGGTCAAGGAAGGATACAGAGTCCTCCAAAACACCTCTGCAGTCAACAGTTGGTCTCTTCACAAAGCAGTCTAGAAAGTGGAATGTTTGCCGAAAGTCAAATTGTTCAATTGGACCCTCCTCCATGGGAAAATTCTCACTGCAGAAAACCTAAGGAAGAGGGGCATCCATGGCCCCTCAATATGTTGCATGTGCAGGGAGGAGGAGGAAAGCTGCAGTCACCTTTTCATAGAGTGTTCCTTTGCTAAGCCCTGCTGGAACCATATCATCAGTCCTATGGCCATAGGAGACCTTCCTAGATAGATTACCCTCCTTCAGAAAAGATGGGCGCACAGCCTTCATCAAGCTAACAAAAAAAAGAACCTAGCTACAAGGACATGGAACTGCATCCCTTCAAACCTATGCTGGCAGATCTGGATTGCCAGAAACAATTGCATCTACAATAACATAAAGCCTGATATCTCCAGAGTTATTGCTAAAACGATCGCTCTAATTACTGAGACCATTGAGACAAATGGGATAAGCCAAGCAGATCAGGAAAAGACAGATGCAAGCCTCAAGGAATGGATAAACAAATTCAAGTATGGTACAGGAGTTCAAAACCACAAACTCAAAGGAAGAAGAAATCTGGAGTGGAAGCTGAGGGGAACTAAGGAAGAAGTCAACAACTAGATTCAGAAGCAAAAAAGACCTACTCTCCACTTCGATGGTGCCTCAAAAAATAACCCGGGCCAAGCCGGAGCTGGGGGCATAATCAAGGATGCTCAAGGGAAAACTATAGTCAAATATGAGTGGGGTTTAGGAAGCATGACAAACAATAAGGTGGAGGCCTACAGTCTCCTCCTGGGGACCTCAATTGCCAGAAAGCTAGGCCTCCAAAATATTCTTATCTTGGGTGATTCTGCAATCATCATAGCAGCTTTGAATTCTGGGAAAGACTTCAAGCAAGAGGCTCTAAACAACATTAAAAATAGGATAATGGAGGCTCTAAAAAACATCAACGAGGTAACCTTCAAGCATGTCCTAAGAGGAAATAACATAGAGGCGGACGAACAAGCAAATAAGGCCACAAAAAGGAACACAGGTCAGGTTAAAGAGAATGATGAGGTTTATGAAAGAGATATCCCTTAGACAGGCCTTCCTCACCCTTCTGCCTCCTCACATAAGTCACCTCAGGAATCATTTCTTCAGTACCTGTATATCTCCCAAATCCCCTTCCTCCCTCTCATATCCTCTCGGTATTCAAACCTGGCAGCAAAGGACGGTAATCATCCCTCTGAATCTGGATTCGATCATCAAGCTTGATAGTCTTGTGACCCAGCACCTGAGAAGCGCCGTCATCTGCAGGGCGTGTGACCAAGACCATCCCCTAGGTAAGTGTATTCATATCAGAAATATCACCTCGGAGGATCTCTCCCTTCCCAAGGCTAGATCTGCTTAGAACAGGCCGATGCTTCATGAAAATATCCCTCTCCCTATAAATCGAGGCATTGCTATGAAACTCCTAGCAGTGCAACTCATCAATCGACTCCAGTTCAGTGATCGCTCTGTTCAAAGGCTCTTTCCTGAAGCGGGCATCCTGTATAAAGTTTCAGTGTAGCGCTTCCCGAATCTGGTAAAGGATAGACACTGTTCTGTAGTTTTATTTATTACTGATATTTGGTGCCTTAACAGTTGCAGTGGGCGGGCTCAATCACGCAGGCTTTCTTCCACCTCACTCAGTGCTCTCCGTCCTCCCATCTCCTATCCCCAAGCCTCCGCTTCAGCGCCTTCCTCCCTAACCACTCTCCGTCCCAGGTCCCTCATCTCTTCCACTTCGGTCCCTGTTCTTATAACTGGATTAAACATGGCAGACAACCGAAATCAGCAGAATCCAAATGCTCCAACAATCAACTTAGATAGACTCTTCAGCAGAGATTGCACCATGTGCAAAGCCCATACAGTCATGATCAATAGCTTTGTTAAGCATTTCAACGAGCTAAAGGAAGATTATGAAGCGAATAGCAGGTCTAAGCGGAAAAAACTAGAGAAGCAGAAGGCAGAAATAAAAAATTTGAAAGGAAGATGCAGTCACCTGGAGGAAGCAGTGCAGCAGATCAGATCCCTCACTCAAAGCCATCAAGCTGAGACATCCACAAGAATAAGTGCTAGAGGAAACCCACAGCCGGATGATTCAGCCACTCAGAAAATCTCTTAAGATTCTATGGTTTGTCAATTTCGTAGGATAGGTGGTGTGTTTGTCAGGCATTATAGCCGTTTCCTTTTCAATTGCAGTCATAGAGGTAGCATCGAGGAGTTTGGGTCTGCGTACCCGGTTTTGACCCTCTTTGCCCCCACCTCTGATAACTATGTAATAGACCTTTGGTTCTGAATTTTATAATATAAAAATAGCCGACTTTGTTAAAAAAAAAAAAAAATCTTTAGATAGGAGATTCATAGATTTACATGTATTTAATGTGGCTAATTTTTTCACTTCTCAACATTATTATGAAGAAGTGAATGATATAGATTGTCCAAGAAAAACATAGTTGAAATGTTTATGTGAAAAAATTTAGCATTGGGGAATCATCTATTGTGGATACTGCTAGATGTTTGGGTGAAATGAATTAATTTATTTGTACTATTTGTAAATCATGCCCTAAAAAGAATATGTATGACATGAGACCTATTTGGAGATGAACATGAATGGTTTGAATACTTTCCATATTTGATGAAATTATGGAAAGTTATTCTTGTTATCCCAACAACCACATCAGTGTGTGAAAGAGGCTTCTAAAAATTAAACAGAATAAAAAATGATGATAGATAAAGGCTTTCATTGGACACACTAAATATGTTAACGTTTCTATCTACAAGTGCACATCATATTGTAAATGAGGTAGATTGGAATGCTACTTATGATTTATGGAAATAAATGAAAACTAGAAATCTATTTCCATTTCGAATATATATTTATATTTTCAATTATGTAAGTCCAAATACTTTTGAAGATCATCGAATGAATAAAGGAAACATATGTTTACCTTTTTTTCATGGATTTGAGATTTTTTTTTTGTTTATTGACTAGTTATATTGAGATTCTATAATGTTTTATTGAAGCCACTCTTTAAATTTCAAAGATTTTAAAGATTTAGAATGACACTATTTCATTATGGAATTTTTTTGAGGGGTTTATTTAATATATTCCTTTCAGTAGAAGTGAATTTTTTTTATAACCTTTCATCCTTGAAGGGATAGATGAATATATGCCCTTCCAAATGAAATTAAGAGAAGACCTTCAAATTTGATCATTGCTCACAATATCCTTTTGAGCTTTGTTGATAATGTTCGATATGTTCCTTTCTTCTCGTTTACATGGTCACATATCCGACCTAGTAATCAACTCTAATCTTTTGCTCAGAGAAGTTTGCAGTTTTAGTTTTTAGGTTATGCTTTTGTAATCTTAAAATACTAATCAATTATGCAAAGTTACTATAAAGGAATAGAAGCTTTGGGAAGATTATTTGAAAAATTAAATTATTTTCAAACTTTAGACAAGCAAATTATTTTCAATGTAATTCAATTCTATATTCTAATCACATATTTTTATTTTATAGAAATTTTCTAATTATAAATTTTAGATAATGCCAACTAACCACCACTCTTGTGAAAATTCCATAATGAATAATTATGGAAATAATCCTTTTCCCTCACCAACTTGCTCCATCTCTTCACAACACTCATAACCAACACCGCCAATTCTCACATGTTATACGCTGGATTTAACCAACACCACCAATTCTCGCATGTGATATGTTGAATTTATGGTGAATACATATACTTTCTTTATATAAAATATAACAAATATTTCTCATGAAAAAAATAAAGCATATTTATAAAAACAAAAATAAACATAATCATAGGGAATAAAATAACATCTAAATAAAAATTTGATGTGATTTGTACTTTCCCCACTATATAAAAGTGAGTAAGAATGAATCCAACACACTCTACCTTCCCAATTCCTTTGGCCTCAAAACCTAGCCATGGATTGGCAATGCTGCTTCAAAATACATTATGATTAGGACATTAAATCACCAATGCTACATCCTACTAAACAAAAGTTTGATGTGGTTTGTACTTTGCCAACTATAAAAGTGAGTATGAATGAATCCAACACACTCTACCTTCCCATTTCCATTTGCCTCAAAAGTGAGTATGAATGAATCCAACACACTCTACCTTCCATTTATATCTGCTTCAAAAGATAACTAGAGATTGACCATGCTACTTCAAAATACATTACAATCGGGACATTAAATCACTAGTGCTACATCGTACTATGTACACGAGGCATGCCTTGCGATAACAAATCAGTCTATAAGGATGCTTTTGCCTTCAATAGTTACTAACTTTCAAAACAAATAACTAAGCTATAGGGATTGGCCATAATGCTCATGTTGTTGTCAAGCACTGGAATGATCATAATGCTTATACCACTACTAATGGTTGTTTAAGAGGAGGATTTCAAATCACCAGATAGTGTTGCTTGAGATCCTTTCCTGCTCAACTGTGTTCGAGCTCTTAATTGGCTTGGAAATTTTGCTTGAGATTTTGTTTGCCTCCATAATATGAACACTTTTATTGGCCTGCAGGGTCTAAAACATCTTGGTTTTTCTTCTTCTAATCATTCACAAAATAAAAATGTGGCAATTTGTACAAGCTTCTCAGAATAGATATGTGATAAATGTGTAGGTGAAGCAAACTTGTCTGCCACTAAATAGTCAATATAATTGGAATCAGTAGTTTTAGGAAAACCCATATATGAAACTTGAATGGGGACTGTTTTCATTGCAACAATTTCATTTTTAACACCCTTTGTATACCCATTCAAGTTGATAAGAACTTGAATATGAGCTTGAGATATCATCTATGCAATCTCATTAGATGAAGGGGAAGAAAAATCAATGAAGTGCTCTACCTCTGATTGTATACACTGTCTCCACTTGCTTCCATCACTCTAACTCAAAGCACAACAAAATACCTTAACGTGCTCTTGATTGCTTATGGAAAACCAGGATGCAGTAATAAAGCCTTCTTATAAAGCTTAATAGCAGCTTCAATAAGACCACTATCTTGGAGGGTGAAGCAAGGTTGGCATGAACTTTTGCCTTGGCAGGCCTAATTGTTATTGCACGCATATAATCTAATATTGCTTCATTAACTCAACCCATATTGTTGGGAACGGGTTCCCCAAGAGCAATTTTGGGGCTAAAAGCCCATTTTTTGAGACAATTTTGTAATAAAGCTGTAAAGTCTCCGCATTTTGTGGTCACAGAGCTCAAAGGTGTCAAGTGTCATAAAGGGTTGTCCGCCTTGATTTTGTAAAGTGTCAAGTCGGCTGTAAAGATCTACCCATGGTCCACGAACCACGGGATTGTATAAAAGAGAGCTAAGTAATAAGCTCTAGGCAGTTAGAACAATTAAGATTTGGAAGTTTTGGTAGAGAAGTCTAAGTGTTTTTGGGTCTTAGCGTAGGTAGAGGCTCTGCAACTGAGTACACAGAGGCCTAGGGTGGAAGTCCACAACTGAGTGCGCAGACCCCTGTAGCTGTGTGCGCAGGGTGGATAGAGTCTGTATTAAACTGGAAGATATCAATAAAGAGAAGTATTCTGCAATTACTGTGTATTTATACTCTATTAATGCATCTGATTATATTGCGATCTGTGTTTAGTTTACAATGTTTATTTGATGCACGAATGTATGTGATTATATATGTTAATTGAAAGCAAGAAAAGATATCAGTTTACACGATGCTAACTGTAACTAATTGCTAAGATAAGTAAAAAATTTGAGATAACTTGGGAACCTATACAATACATTGTCATAGCTGCGCGAAAGTACTTGAACCGTTGGTTAGGGCTGCGTGAAGGTCAATAGTACACCTTCGCGGAGGTACTGGAGGGCGGAATAATGGGTAGATTGATAAAGCCCTAATGCTTAGCAACCTGCGTGAAAGCAGGGGAAGGGGGTATAAATCGACATCATGACCATCTTAGGGTGCAGAAACTTGGTTCCATCATCTCCCCATACTGCTTCAGGTGAGACTTTGGTCCGCGCTTTGCGGGCTGATACCGAAGAGGCCAGTAGTGTAGGGATTTGTTTGGCTGATTAAGACTGAACCTGGGTTAGGGCCTATAAAGCCAACAAATGGTTCCGTTGCCTGGACTAGAATCTTCATGAGAGATGTGTGATGTCGTATCATTGGAATCCAACTAAGAAAGAGATCAAAGATTGGTTGGATGGGAAGATCCATGAATTCGCTGCGCAGGAGAACAAAAATCTGCGACTGACAAAGGAATAGTGGCTAGACAGATACCTGTATATAGAAATCCATGAGATATTTTTCTGTTCCTTTCTATTTGACTTATACGAGTGGATCGCGAAGCTAGCGTATAGCCAAGGAAGGTGGAGGCTTGACAATCCTATTGTCTGGACCCCAAAGTTAGTACAAAGATTGGAAGCCTCTGAGGATAAGATCGCCCGCGTTGTCTATCATTGGCTTGATCGTATCATAGGAGGGTTTGTGACAGAATTCACGGTCGATACCTCAGTTAGTTACAACGAGGTGGAGCAATGCCTTTTCAAAGGTACGCGAGGTAAGTACTTGAAGTCTTTAAATACTTGGATTAAGATATTATTGTGCGAAAAACAGGTTATGCAGCTACCTTGATGTTTGGAGCTACACGAAGTGGAAAGACTCACAGGAACGAAGGAAGAAAGGGTCCTGAATATAGCCACTGATTTTACCTCCTTTGAGTGACTAAGAGGGAGTAGCGTAGGCTTCTCCGCGAAGTGCAGTTCCGTTGATAAGACAAGGGTTCCCGCGATTACCACCTCCACCCACACCACCTCCACCTTCACCACCCTCACCTGTAACTTCGCCCACATCACCACCACCTCCACCCCAGTTCAACATGGTGAATTCAGTGAAGTTGCCACTTTTTTTGGGAAATGAGGATTCAGACTAGTTTTGGTTAGTCGTAAAAGTTGTATGGGAAGCTCAGGGCATCATAGATGGACACATGAAGAAGGTAACATTGGTTAGTGCTTTGTAGGATCGCGTACTAACTTGGTACATCAAGTACTCTAACGATAACCCAAATGTTGGGTTGGCAGAGATCCAAATCGTGCTGAATAAAGAGTTTAGTAGACCTAAATCTGAGGCGCAGTCGATTGTGGGGTTCAAGGAAATCCTGATGAAAACAGGTGAGACACCTTGGGAGATGGATCAGAGATTGAAGTGTAAAATCTGTGAAGTTGATATGAACTTAACAGATGGACAACACTGTGACTTGTTCATGGCTTTGCTCGTGCCTCACCTAAGGGCTGCATTGTCACAACAAAAGATTATGACTCAGGCAAAGGCATTGGACATTGTAATAAGACTACTTGAAACACCAATGCAAGATCTGAATCTAGGGGTTTAGCAGATCCATGCGCAGTTGCAAAATCTTTGCCTCAAAATAGTTCGACTGGAGGTGCGCGAAAAGATATGATGCCTGAAATGTAAAGGTCAAGGGCATGACAAAGACCACTACCCGGTCTTTGCGAACTATATTGCAGGAGGAGGACCGATGCCTTTGAGGCCGGAAGCCCAGGTAGGACTGAGTGTGGGGCCTGCATTGTGGTGCACTATATGTCAGGTAGCAAGGAAACATACCACTGATAATTGTCATTTGATGCAGAAATTTGTACAAACACCGTAATAACTATTTTGCAACTTATGCAGGTCGGTAGGGCATGATGAGTGCAACTGTCAAAGTTATGAATTGATGATGGACAAAACACCCGCCTATAGAGTTCAGGCAGAAATGTGGCCTCCTGACCAGAGAGATAGGATGGTGCGGATAGGCTTTCAGGGGCGTGGACGAGGCCGAGGTGGAGGAGGACTTGGCAGAGGTCGGGGACAACTGATCTGTTACAATTGTGGAGGACCTGGACACTATGCCTGTGAATGCACTAACCCAACGCATCCATTGTGAAAATATTGCACTCAAATTGATCATGAGACTGAGGATTGTCCTACACTGATAGCAAGGATATGTGACAAAGGGGTGCTACCACTGCAGCTAACTCAAAACCTGCAGATGATGAGAGCTGAGCCTCGTGAAGTGGATCCGAATGTGAATATCGTGCTATGAAGTGGAATTACAACAAGCGACAATAAGGGGAAACAACCTGAAGACAATGCATGGGTTCGCAAAGCTCCAGAAAAGGAGGTTGAATTTTATTTGGAGCGCGCACGTGAAATGCTAATGGAAGCAAAGAAGAGCTTCGTTGAGGCCTCTACCTCAGGGAGCCAGGATAAACCTATTCAGAAAATGGACCCTTCTATGCTTATGACCTTTCTAGAGACCTGCATGAAGTTGCTATGTGATAGCAAGGCTGTGAAGGGGTTACAGGAACTTATAAATAGATGCGCCAAAAACACTTTGGGTGAACCGCGCATGGTACAAAAGATTGGTAAGCATAAGGCAAGAACAAGATGAGAAATGAGACTCACTGTGTAGATAGAAGAATATGAGATGTATCAAGTTATTCTGGATCTAGGGTCATACGCGAACGTTTTTCCAAAGCAGACTTGGGAGCAGATGGGGAGACCTGCACTGTAGTGGTCTCCGATTCAATTAAGGATGGAAAATCAACATAAGATCATCCCCATGGGAGGGTTGCAGGGAGTAACTATAAATATTGAAGGCGCGAGTGCATTGGCTGATTTTAAAGTAATAGAACTTTTGGATGACAACAACCCCTACCCTACGCTCCTTGGCATTGATTGGGCTACTGACATGAATGGGGTAATAACCTAAAGAAGCGAAAGATGATATTTGAAAATAAATCACTTCACGTAATAGTACCCCTAGATCTTGCTAAAGGATCACGCTATACTGAACCAATCCATGATTACGAAAGCGATGATGATTTGGACTGCATATATAAGATAACAGTGTGAGACCAAGATTGGGTGAATCGAATAGTGGATGGATGAATTACATGGGATCACAAGATTTCTTGCAACTCAGACTTGGACGAAGAATTAGAGTGCTGACAGAATCGGCTACATGAAGTAACCACGCTGAGATGTCACATGATGACCTAGTTGCTGTGCTGTGTGTCATTAGAGGTAATAATTATGCCCACTTATGATGGCTTGAATGATGTGGATGTGTTTTTGGATGCATTTGAGAGGGAAGTACCAGAGAAGCAGCACTTCCAAGCTTTGGACTGAGCACTGTGCGCTACGCCCTTGAGATGGTGGGGTACACATAAGGGTAGTTTTGATGATTGGCATGAGTGTAGGAGGATGATGAGAACATGCTTTGGGAAACCGAAGGTATGAGTGACAGACAAGTATGATGGGAGTGATGATCTGCGTGCACACTTGGCCAAATGGGCTAAGGTCTATGGAGCAAAGCCCCAACTTGAATGGGTGCACTTGTTTTGTCACACCCTGGATGTCATCCCGATGAAATGGTACTTGGAGATAGAGCTCTGCCATGGCATAGGAGAATGGGATATTTTGCACGAAGGATTCATAATTATGTTCAGCTTCGAAGACCGGTTTGACTATATTGACGAAGCGCTATAAGAGGTTAAAGCAACAATCTTTAGGATACCGCAGGATCCTTTTGACTTGATTCAACCCGATTGGACTACTCAGCTGAGCCACACATTGGAATTATATAACATGACTGCTGAAGAAGAAAATGAGGACCCACGAAAGATTAATATTCCTAAAACCAAGGGTCACTGCGAGGTCAAGGGATCGCTGATCGAGAATCCAGATATAATTGCGCTGATTTTAGTCTTCCCGGATTGGAAGAAGGAGTTTCATGTACATGTAGATGCGTCATGTACAACACTGGGAGCAATACTAATAGAGGCCGACAGAGGAGAATTAGACCATCCTATAGCGTTCGCAAGCAGACGATTATCTAAGGTTGAGAAGAACTATTCCACCACTAAGCACGAAGGATTAGCCATCATATACGCGCTCTAGAAGTTTAGACACTATTTGTTGGGTGGACATTTTAAGATGTATACGGATCATTCTGCGTTGAAATACCTGGTCAATAAGCCTGTGTTGGGGGGGAGAATTTGTGGGTGGTTGTTATTGTTCCAGGAGTATGATTTTGAAGTTATTGTGAATCCTAGATGACTGAACGTGGGACTAGACCATCTGTCGCACATTGAAACGCAGGAAGAGCCCACTAATTTGGGGGAGTGATTGCCTGACCCATAGCTCTTTGTAGTGCACATCACTCGTGGTCACTTTAAAGACATCATACACTTCCTACCGACAGGAACTTCCCCGAAAGGCTACACCACCCAACAGAAAAAGGAGTTAGTGGTACGCGTGACATAATTTTCTATCATTGCTGGACATCTGTACAAAATGGGGTCTGATGAAGTATTACGACGATATGTACTGGACTTTGAAAGGAGTATTATCCTCGTGGACGCTCATGGGGGTGCTGTGGGAGGGCATTACACAAGAAGGGCGATCACACAAAAGATCCTATGCACAGGGTTGTGGTGGCCAACCCTCCATCAGGATTCAAAATCCTACTACAAGGTGTGCGGTGTGTGCCAAAGGACTGACAGGCCATCTCGAAGAGACAAGCTGCCTCTGAACCCATAGATGATGCTACAACCTTTCAAGAAATGGGCGATAGATTTTGTGGGACCGATTCAGCCCCAAGGAAAGAAGATGGGAGTGCGGTACATTATTGTTGTGATTGAGTATATGACTCGATAAGCGGAGGCAAAGCCTGTGAAGGACTGCATAGGCGCAACCGCTGCGAAGTTTCTCTTTGAGTATGTACTGACGTGATTTGGGTGTCCAAAGATTTTGATGAGTGGTTATGGTACACACTTTCTAAATGAAATGATCAACGTGCTGACAAAGGAATTTCAGGTATATCACCATAAAATCACGCCTTATCACCCACAGGCTAATGGGATGGTGGAAGCATTCAATAAGGTACTGGAGAATGCACTGATCAAGATTTGCAACACTCAGCGAAGTGATTGGGACCTACACATACCCACAATACTATGGGCTTATCGAATAACATGCAAAAATTTGCCTAGACAAACACCCTTTAGGCTTGTATATGGTGTTGAAGCAGTGATGCCCATGGAATACATTGTGCTTAGTCTGCGCATAGCGACACTCATGGGTATGATGGATCGAGGGGCCCTGGAAGAGAGGCTCACACAACTTGCTGAGCTTGAGGAAGAAAGTTTTCTGGCTGGATTTCACCAACGGGTCCAAAAGTAGCGCGAAAAAGCATGGCATGGTCGGCACATTAAACTACACACCTTTAAGGTAAATGATCTGGTTTTGTTATATGACAGCAAGTTTGATAAATTTCCAGGGAAATTCAAGATGCACTGGCTAGGGCCCTATGTCATTAAGGAAATTACCGATGGTGGTGTTAGGGCCTAAATCTACCTCAGGCTAAGAAAGGCAGGATCTAGGGTAACATCAAACCACACTTAACCTGGTAGCTAGCCCTACTAGGTCGGGAGAGGGCTCTCTCCTTGTCAATCTTAGAAAATATAGCCAACGAAACCTTGAGATGTCTGATGTAATGACTTATTTTAGGCTAGGTATGTGTATAGAGATGTTTGATTGAATTTGATGATGTTTTGTTGGCTCAAATGTGAAAGGAAGATTTGGGCCTGGGGAATGAGGCTCAGTTTTGCAAAGATCTCTATGGGGCAAGGTAGGAAAATGCTTTGGTACTTAAATTTGAGTGATATGGAGAGATTTTAGACAGGTGAGAAGTTTAAAAGGGCATGAAAAACTCAGGGATCCTTTTCAAACAGCCGAAAACATAGATAACTAAGCAAACCCTAGGTAGAGCACTGCATTTTCAATGTATTCTACCTTTATCCTTGTTTGTTTTAGTTAAGATGAAATAAAGAGAGATATGACATACATAAAACACATGTAGAATTACAATTACATAAGAAAACACAATACCAAAGCAAGATGCCACATGAATTCCATAAAGTGCTGCAAACCATTGGTCTATTCCTTAGCCAAACTGCTGAAATGAGTATACAATGAAGCTCCAAGATTTCCCAAAAGTCCAACCATGCTAATGACTGAAAAATTACAAGATATAGGAAACCAACAACTCATCCTAGCCTCTAGGGGTTGAGCTCATAAGATTAGGAGTTGTTCCAATAAAATCTAAACTGAGAACTAAAAAGTAGCAGTGGAACAACTTGCCTCTAAAAACTAGGAAACTGATTCATTCAGTTGCAAACTACCTTTTGATGGATGAATCTACCTCTAAGAGTGAAAATGTAGCATAATTACATCAAAATCCATCAATTCATATTAAATTACATCATGAGTTTTACATTTAGAAGAAGAAAACTCAAACTGTCAAGAAGCTAATAAAAAAATAGAGTATTTTTGGTCAAATTGAGCAAAATTCCTCCAATGCGCTGCGCTGATTTCCCTATGCATAACACCTTTTTGCATCTGATTTTGGAGGCCTTCCCGGTGTCCAAATTTGCTCCAAGTAGGCTTGTTGGAAAGGTATAACTGTCTAATTTCCAAAACAAGTGGAATTTTTGAATTTGGCCTCCATTTTCCCCTTCAAAACTGAGTTTTCCCGAGACCTCTTCTTGTGTGTCAAAAAAGGGGTAGAAAGGTCATTTTTGAGGTGTTTTTAACCTTTTTGGAAGCCAAAAACCTGTCAAAATTTCTTGGCCATTTGTGAGAATGCATATTTTTTCATGAAAAATCCAAATATATTGAGTTTTCCTCAAAATGGTGCCTCCATCAAAAGCGAGCGCCAGGTGGCGCTACGCATTGGGCAAAAAACTCTGTTTTTTAGGGCAAAATTTCCAAAATTACAAAAGGTGTCCCAAATTTTTGAAATTTGGGCGGAGTGTCCTCCATTAAGTGCTATGTTGAGCCAAGGAATCCTTGGCCAAGATCTGAAGTTTATCTTGCACATTTTGCCTCCTTGATGTCTTCTTCAACTTGGCCTTCAAGTTCCTGATTCTTGCTTGGCACACCATATTTCTTGACAAATAGTGATATGCCATGTTTCTCAACATATTTTTCTCATTGATGGCCTTCTCTAGCATCCTCTCCAAGTGGATATTTGTCCTCTCCAACCAAGACTCATGATCAGCATTGATTTCTTGCTCAGGCGTTGTGAACTTGACTTTCCTCCTTTTGGCAGCTTGTTGGTTTTCTCGTATGTTTCTTAGCTCCATTATGGTTTGCTAATCCTCTAGTTGTTTGTTTTTTTGCTCCAGATATTTGACTATCCACTTGGCTCTTTGTAGGTTGAGAGACAAATTTTGAATGTCAGCTTGTTGCTCCTGGATGATCTCTCTAAGCTTTGAGCCCAAATCGGTATCATCATCCTGAATAAGAGTAAAATCTGTCTCTTGCCCTCCTGAAGGCCCCTCATCCTATAATGGCTACTTGCCCTTGTCATGTACCTACTCTATTGATGGATGAAGTGAGACCCCTTCCACCCCGGGTGGAGATAATACTCGATTTGCTGCTACAAACAACCTTCTAGTGCCCTTTTGGTAGGTGACATATACTCGCACACTAGCAGTCTGTGTCTCATGAAGCTCCTGTTGATGTGAAGGTTCACCTATCTCATGAAAAGCTGTTCGAGGTACTTGAGGAGTGGTGAAGACCTCATGTGAAATGAAATCCTCCCATGAGATGTTCCGTAAACCGAGCTGATGCATGACCACAATCTTGATTAGTGCAAAATGATATATGCTGTTATACTGCTGCTGAGGAGTCTTCTTGTGCACTATGGTGGTCATCTTCTCAATGTTCTGGCAAATAAAATAGGGGAGGTTCATCATTCTCACCCTAGTGAAGTGCATCAACAATTTCATATGGTAGGCATACAGGCGAGAAAACCGACCCTCACAGCTGAAATACTTAATTATGAGTTTCATCAAGGGAGCATATGAGTCTTTCAGATACCGGAAAGGAAAAACTCTCCTGAGATGTCTCAAATAGCCAGCCTTGATGTAAGACTCATAATGTTCCCTGTCAATCTGCTGCCTCTTATTCCACTGTTCACTGATATTGGGAATACCAGTTGCTAGAGAAATAGACTCTGGTGTCAAGGTGAATGTTACACCTGCTAGAGTGACTTGGTCATTTTGAAGATGGAGGACAAACAACCTGGCCAACTCATGATGGTACTGGACTCTCTCTACCATCTCACAGAATTGATAACAGGATTGGTGTTGAAAACACGTGACAACAAGAGGACAGGCCTGTAGCTCGGCAAGTGAAGTAGGTCCCTCTCATATATGTTTGCCACCCTTGTGAGATCTTCTTGGTGCATGCATTTCTCTAGGAGAATCACTGTGTGTCTCCTCATCTCGGTCATAGGAGGGATCAGACTTCATGTTTTCTAATGTGTGAGTTTTCTTGATGAGTATGAAGAGATTTATGGTGTTTTTAGTTTTCTGCTACCAAGGATGAGAATGTATGAGGGACTGTGGAGGTAGAGGGTATGAGGGGTTTTGGGAACGATATTGACAAGTTTTTTGGGAAATAAGGGGTTTAGGGAATAGTATGTAGGCTTACGGATAACAATTAGGGTTTAGGAATTTGTAACTAGGGTTTGGGATAGTGGGAGTTGGGGATATGGGAATTAGGGAATGAGTGGATGAAAGTGAAAAATGAATGGAGGAGTCAAAGAGTGAGGGAGTGATGGAGTGGACTTGGTAGCAAAAACACAAATGCAAACCCTAAGCAATTGTTTTTGAGAAAAAATTGCAAAGAGGTAGGGTTTGAGTTTTATCACACTAAACCACCATAAATTTTAAGAAAAACTCTTTCACTGGAAATGGAAGAAATCTTGACTTACTTGCACACCATAAGATTGAGCAAATTTGAAAATTTGAGGGAGTTTATGGTGAAATCGGGCTTGCAGCTCTATGCACTGCGCCACAAACCCAACATGCCATGCCTTCTATATGCGTCACACCAATGTATTTTTACACTGTGGAGGGTGACCCAATGCACCGTGCCTGCTCTATGCGCCATGCCCACGACCCAATGCGCCGCGCTTGCTCTATGCGCCGTGCCCACGACCCAATGCACCGCGCCTTTGAACTTGCATAGTTTTGCCTCAAACTTGCTCCTTTTCTCCAACACGACCTTCTCTTGCTCAAATTTTCTCTTTTGAATGAAAATGAGCTCTTTGAACATGAACAATGAGTTATATACAAGATATTTTGATTTTTCACTCATAAAACCCACTTTTATAATGTTTGCATTGTGACTTACTTTTTCAACTCTGTTTTTGGGCAGTTTGCTTCATTTTTGCCTTTGATGAATTGAATGATTTGATTTTTTGTTTCCCTTGCAGGGGATGGAGTTGCTGAAGCTTGGTAAGGTGACCAGGGTTGCCATTGAAGTTGCTTACATACGAAAAAATTGAAATTACATCAGATTTATACATAAAAACATAAAATACTCTGTTTTCCTCAAAACAAGGTTTTGAGGAAAAATCAATCATTGAGTGAGTGATCATGAAAATTATTGTTGCTAGAACTTTATTCAGCTTCCCATGTGCCTGCTGACCATCACTGAGCATTTTGAGACCTTATTGACAAAAACCCTAGACCTAATGAGACCTAAAACCTTAAAAATGACTTTTACAGATTTAAAGACAAAAATTGACTGCAACAGATCTGAATGAATGAAAATAGGCCAGCACATGAGGGAAAATGTATAATAAGCCACTACTGTCATATGATCCATGACCCTAATGGAATGTAGCTAATTGAGTGAGACACCTAACATGCAATGCAACAAGAGCGTTTGATGACTGACAGAGGGATGAAGATACCGACACTAACAGGTGGAGCAGTTCAGTTGGTTAAATTGAACAGAGATCCCTTCCAAGAAAAGGTGAATAGCAGCCAATTGAATCCATACATCGGTGATACGGCCAGGTGACTATATGAAGGTAGCGTAGTCTTAGCGCTCCAAGCAACTGAAAGGAAGCACAAGACTATAAACTAAACTGCCCGAGTTGGGGAACTACGCAATTGGAGGATTTTGTGGAACGAGAAGATGTCACAGAGTTCACGACAATGCAAAGAGAGTTGCGCTACCTAGGGAGAAATTGTGCAGGTCAGCTGGAAAATGACTGTTAAAGTCACTGTTCATGATTTGATGATGAGAATGCGACCAAATGGAGCGGGTGACTAGCATTTAAGACGAAATTTATGGGTATGATCCTTGAAAATTTGCTGCTAATCCGACGTTAATGAACCGAATTTGGAGGAAATGGTTGGATTTGAATTCAAAATGGCCTATAAATTACATGTGGCTACCCAACAAAAAACACTTGGAATTTTGAGCATTGAGTTGATGAGCTCTTAGATGTGCATGAACTGCGCATTTTTTGAAGAATTGCTTGACTGCCCAACGTTTGATCGATTCCCAGAGTCCAACCGCAATTTCAACCGTGACATTATCCCAGGACCAGAAGCTATGGATGTTGAAGCAGTGATAGCCAAGGGGGCTGTGCCGGAGGTTGCTATGGAGGCAAAGGGAGCTGCTTCGGAGGTTGCAAAAGTAATAGCTGAATTCCCCAAGTCACCAGGGACTCCTAGACCGAAGCCTACCCCAACCAAGGAGAGTGTGAAGGATAAGAAGGCCAAGTAGGCTGTGATACTGGTGCACACGTCACCTTGAAGAAACCCACAGAAGGACAAGCCCACCGCATAGGAAAAGGGAAAAACTATTAACTTGGAGCCAGAGGAGGAAGAGGTTGAGGACATCCTAATGGATGATGAGTATTTGGGGGTGGAAGTGGAGGATGTTGAAGTCGAGGTTTCTGATCCTATCACTAAGTTGCCTGAATACGTCCCTCCGTGCAAGGGCAAGACCAAGGTGCCAAAGGACATTGACGAAAGCAAGGTCACTTTGCACATACCTCTACTGCTAGACACGGTTGTCTTTGAAGGACCGCGCTTGGGGTGGGTTCCACTGTTGAAACTAGAAGATTGGGACTTACCTGACATTGAGAAGTTCCCTCACTTGGCGACATAACAACTAATGTACTACGTTGTTCACACAACCACCAGGATGACTACGTTGGAACTGCGGAAGTGGCTCAGGGGTGTAGACAAGGCAGGTCTGCTCAACCTGCTATGGGTGCCACACTACAATTGCACACCCATTACATTATTTGTCATCAAGCAGCTACTATGCTTGGTGCATGATGGGTGTCTGTGGTTGGAGGAGCTGATACCCATCATCAACAGGTTGATCCATAGGATTACACGACTTCCCTATACAGGGGAAAATTTGGCCATCATGTTTGGAAAAAAAGGTGGTGAGCAAGCCCTCGCAGAGGCCATGAAGTAGAAATTCAAGCTCATGAAGAAGCCACGAGGCTATGCCATCTCGAGTGATCCTGCAGTCAAGGTGGCCACACAGATTTTGGTAGGAAACGTTATGAGGAAGTGTCATGCAGATGAAGTGCCGATAACTGTCATCACTCTAGCGGCCCAATGCGCTGAAGGAGTTCAGTTTAATTGGCCGTGCTATCTCTGCGGTGAGTTCCTTGCGAACTACTGTGAGGCACAAGAGCTCAACAAGACCTTCCACTATGTGTGGCTCTTACTTTCCATTGTACTGATAGTCTGGGAGTTGCCTGAAGACAATCAATTCCCCTCGGTCGCACTAGACCTGCCAGAAATAGCGAAGTACGCTTCACTGTGGGTGATCAAGGATGCTTAGCGCATCAAGGATAGCAAGATATTCTAGATCTTGATGGAAATGAATATTTGCATGGCTATCAATCGCAGGCCAACATTGTACCATATCAAGCGTCTAAGGGGACAGGAAAAAGTTGGGCTGCGAAAGAAATCGAAGCCCAGTAAGACGTCGCTGGACCCAATCACCCTAACATAGGGAGATTTGAATGAAATTGGAGATACAGTGCGGGATGTCACCACGAAGGTACTATAACAGTTCGAGCAACAACAATAAAAAGTATTGGGGGCCATCTGGATGAGTCTGCATGAGCTGCAGATCATGCATCATAGGCTGGCGTGGTGTCCACCAGCCTCGCCATCGGTACTTTAGAATCTGTCAGGATGCTACATGCAAAGGACTCCCAAGTGATAGTGCTGTCGGATGGAGCACTAACCACAAAAAACAAAGTTGATAGACCCGCTGTCAGCACCCTCAAGGGAGTAGGGCTGAACTTGGCAGCGCTCCCTGGCAAGGCGTTCCACCTACTGCAGGATGGAGTGATTGCGGAGCTGAGGGCCTACGAACAATGTGTTGTGTAGGTGATCAGTGAGCAACAGATCAATAATGTGCAACTGGCCCTACAGTGAGACTCTTCCATCGCCACCATAACTAATGTAACTAATCGAAACAAGCGCATAGTTTAGGTTGTGGAGGAAGCATGCCAAATGGTTCCAGAGTTCACCATTCTTGAGGGAGAACTGATATAGGTGCGCGTCCACAAGCTTGCTATAGGGGTGCGCGATGCTCGCATAGAGTTGGCTAAAGTTTAACTAGAGTTGAACCTACAGATTGTAGATTTGCAGTTGAAGGCCCAGCCTTCAACTTTGCCGGAAGTAAAGGAGTAGTGCGCAACCGTTGTAACAGAGGCGATAATGGCAGTAGACAGTGTAGTAGCAGACTGCACACGACTATTTGAACAATTGATCGAGGTCCTGATCAATCTACAAGAGGATCCTAATGCACAACCGCTAGAGACAGAGGTGCAAGAACTGTAACAACACTATGATGAGGTAAAAGGAACAACGTGCACCGTCGCCCTCACACAGAGACTTGCGAAGCTACAGGAGGCAAAACCATTGAAGGAATAGGTAGATGTAGCGCAACACAAGGAGGCAATGTTGAAGGCACACTTGAAACCTTGGTTGGACAGAGCTAATTCGGTCACAGCCTCCATTGAAGGAAAGCTTGCTAGTCTGCAAGCGACTCAGCAGAAGCTTCAGGCTGACAGTTCAGGATCAACGATAGAGAAGTTGGTTGAAGAAGTGAAGCAGGTGGCCGCGCAGTGCACTGTCGAGGTTTCCATCATAAAATTCGAGCTGGGAGGCCTTCTTGCCAAAATCTCCATGCCCACAGAGTGACTCGAGCGCGAGTCACCATGTTTGTGTTGGGGGCCTGTTGGGAACGGGTTCCACCAAGAGCTGCTTTGGGGCTAAAATCCCATGTTTTGGGACAATTTTGTATTAAAGTTGTAAAGTCTCCGCATTTTGTGGTCACAGAGCACGAAGGTGTCAAGAGTCATAAAGGGTTGTCTGCCCTTATTTTGTAAAGTGTCAAGTCATTTTTAAAGATCTACCCATGGTCCGTAGACCATGGGATTGTATAAAAGAGAGGTAAGTAAGTAAGCTATAGGCAGTTAGAACAATTAAGCTTTGGAAGTTTTGGTAGAGAACTCTAAGTGTTTTTGGGTCTTAGCGTAGGTAGAGGCTCTACAGCTAAGTGCGCAGAGGCCTAGGGTGGAAGTCCGCAGCTTAGTGCATGGACCCTTGCAGCTGTGCGCGGAGGGTGGATAGAGTCTATATTAAATAGGAAGATATCAATAAAGAGAAGTATTCTGCAATCCTAGTGTATTTAGTCTTTGTTAATGCATCTAACTATATTGCGATCTAGGTTTAGTTTACAATGTTTATTTGATGCGTGAATGTATGTGATTATATCTGTTAATTGAACACAAGTAAAGATATCAGTTTATGCGATGCTAACTGTAATTGATTGGTAAGATAAGTAAAACACTTGAGATAACTTGGGAACCTATACAATACATTGTCATAGCTATGTGAAAGTACTTGAACCACTGGTTAGGGCTACGTGAAGGTCAATCGTACACCTTCACATAGGTATTGAAGGGTGGAATAAAGGGTAGTTCGATAAAGCCCTAAGGCTTAGCAACCTACATAAAAGCAGGGGCAGGGGGTATAAACTGACATCACGACCATCTTGGGGTGCAGAAACTTGGTTCCAACATCCCCCATACTGCTTCAGGTGAGACTTCAGTCCGCGCTCCACGGGTTGATGCCGAAAAGGCTAGTAGTGTAGGGATTTGTTTGGCTGACTAATGCTGAACCTGAGTCAGGGTCCACAAAGCCAACACATATATTTTAATGTATTTACTCTATTAGCAAGACCATCGACCATCGTAGGATCTATTTTGAGAACTTCATTATGGAAAGTAATTACTTCCATATAATGACCCTGTTATTTGTATATTGTTGCCAAATTGCTATATGGAGGAGACAAAGAAGTTGTAACTGTTATTGTTGCTTTATAGAAGTTTGCAACCATACTCATCATATTCCATTCCATATAAATATTCCCAAGGTTTGTAAGAGCTTGAGGATGGTTTGTCTGAAGTTGAAGGCAGGATTGGTAACAAGCAATTGCTTCGTCCACTCTCCCAACATCTTTCAGTGCATTTCCCAAGTTATTGTATGACTCCAAAAAAGTGGAGTCCAGGATGATAACTTGTTTGTAATGTGCTATTACCAAATCCAATTGACCTTGTTCTTAAAACCATTGGATAAATTCCCAATGGAAATTGCATAGTCAGGACACAATTGGAATGCTCGTTGATAGCACAAAATTGCATCTTGAGGCCTTCCCACAACCTTTAATACATTTCCTTGGTTCAAATGAGAATATACAAAATTAGGATTCAACCTGATTGCCTCCTTATAATATGCAAGGGCTTTCTGGAGATCCCATACTTCCATAAACATGCTGTCATGCGGAAAGAGTTATTTTTGCTGACAAAACTAACCTCCCTAGGAGTCTAAGACTCTCTAGTGACAAAAAAGACAATTAAGAGCAATCCTTCTCTAAACATGCATTATTCTATGAGAAACGTGTTTTTCAATCCTACCTCAAGTCCAACGCTTGTTGCAGCAGTCCAGCCTCGTCGATCCAGATGAGTTCCTCCTTCACTTTGAAACCTGCATACACTAACAATCAAACGATTACATAACACCTGAATATTCCATAAAACAAAGCATATTCAACATATAGACGAGGGAGTATATGAAACAATTCATTAACAACAAATCATTGAGAAGAATGACTTATTTGTATTAAGGAAACAAAAAAGAAACCATTACAACCTGAGCCTTGGTGTTGTGCAAGTTCCTCCCAGGGTCCAGCAAGAGTTTTCCTCTACTTTGACAAGCTCACCCACTTCCAAATTAAACAAGAAAGGATGGTAATCTCTCCTCACAAGCTTCTACAAGGAAGTCCTAATTCCAGCAGCATCTACCCTTTGGAATGTTCAGCTTTCAACCTCCCCTCCTCTGGTCCAATGCCTGTATTTTATAGTGTTCTAGAGGAAGTTAATCAGGTCCAACATCAATGGGATACTCCCCTCTTTTGGATGGGGTAGTTCCTCTCTTGATGGGATAAGTTCCTCTTTCATAGGGATGCATGAACCATTTGGAGGCGCTCAATACACGTCAAACTCTTCTAGAAGGCTCTAGAAGTCACCACAAGTAACTTTTTTAAGATGAAACTCGCGCCTTTTGACTTTTATAGGGGTACGCACCCATCCTTTGGCTTACAGAGCGTAGAAGTATGCAGGTATAGTGTTCTTGGGGTGCGTACACGCAGGCAAGGTAGAGAGAACCTGCGTACCCAGAGATAAACATGTTTTTAATGGCTTTCTCTCTTTTTGAAGTTTGACATGGAGAGCAGAGGTATGAGGCTTGACAAGGAGGATAATATGACTATTGATGGAGCCATATTAACTGCAGATAGTCATGGTGACAAATTTTAGTGTAACAGATTGCCCCCTAAAGTACGAAGCCTGTAATAGATAAGGGTTTTATATCATCTAGGAAGGGTGAAGTACTTTATCATTTCAAGGATTATCTCGTGGAGAGCCTGGTCAGAACCTGCAATTTTCAACACAAAATACATGTATAAGATAATATCATCGCTGAGGTAGGCATTCCCATACTCAGATCAAAACTTTAAAACTAACAGACAACTATTCTGCTAAGGAATGATTTTCATAATACATCATAATCATAGACTCGTGTAGACACAGTATGGACGCAGCCATCTGTTTATGATTGGTCTACAATATAATGAATACAAACTCCTCGCAGCCTGGATGGTGGAAACTAGATCCAGGGTCTTCATCTCTACTTCCCGAATTGGTACGATTCTAGCCATGTGAATAAATGAGTTGATGTCGAACATGGTAGAAACCATTTGATTACCAGTCAATGATGTAAACTGTTAACAAGCGTGAGAGAGACCACCAGTAATGTCAATGTTTCTCAAAGTACCCAGCACAATTCATGAGATGTGAATGAAATGAGTCGATGTCGAACATTTCATGGAATCCTTCGATCGCAAGTCAGTGATGAAAATTGACGTTAAAGGCGAGAAACCTGCCATTGATGCATGCAGACTTCAAGGTACTGACGATTTCTAAGTCAACTCTCCAGATAATGTGCTGATGTCGATAGAAAGCGACCCGTCGCAGGCAAGCCACAACACGAAATCATAGTTCAAGTTGAAGAA
>APFE031680636.1:0-13601 GCA_000404065.3 Pinus taeda | reverse complement strand
CCAACGTTGCAGAGTTCGATACAGAAATAGCAGTTGGAACAGTTACCCCGACAACCTACTTAATGAATAGACTGGACCAAGTTCCTCCACTTTAACCGTCTCGAGTGAAGTGAACCCCTAGAAAATCCAAGTGAGTCTAGCCGACGTCTGCTCCAGGTACAGTGGGATCTTCCCTCCACCGTCACCTTGGGTAGAATCCTAAGATAATGGTCACTAAGGTCACCAAAAGCAACAAATACACCTGGGGGAATAGTCTACACTCCGACAGCACGCAAGGGCAGAGTAACAAGCTCAATCCCCTTACGGCTCCTTGACAATGGTCAATCCAAGGTTTACCGATAAGTGATCCCCTGGCTCCTCAACAATAATCTAAGGTTTACCGTTTGTAATACGTGCGTGTCTGGCATCGTTCCCAATGAGGGAGGATTGATCCCCTCACTGGTTCTGACACGAGCTCGTGCTTCTCCTTTAAGAGGAGCTTTCCCAGAGTATAAATGCAACAACTGGATTTATCCTATCACAAGATAAGCTACTTCTTTGGTTTTATAGTCTTGGAGAGTTAATTACTCACCTACTCTAAGACACTAGCCTGATCTATATTGGTGCTTCAGAGCCCTAGTAAAATAAAAATTTCTAAGTTAATTTTACTTTAAGCGTTGATTTTAATGGCTGTTCTTTAAGACAAAGGTGATGGAAATGAAACTTGATGGTGTATAGACTCGACTCCCATTCTCTAAAAGATGCACCTAAGATGATTTACACTATTTTTCTTTTCAATGAATTTTCTAATTAAGAGAGTTGAGAGAATGCAATCTTTTGATTAAAACAACTTTCTTAAAAGACAATCAAAGAAATAATCTCTTTATCTTTTCAAAGCGCACAAAACATGACCACTCATTACTTCACGAAAATTTCCTTTCTCTTTCAAAAACGTCAAATGCTACTTTAAACAAACTTTGCAAAGGAGATCTTTTATATTTTCCTATTTAATAAAGCATGTAAAACTAATCTAATCAAAAGCAATTTCAAGATCTATGAAAATCTATGAAAAACTCACTCAAAAAGCAAATCAAAGGAAATTTACCTAACTTTCCCTAACAAGTAAATCTAAGAAGCAAAAGCCTACTAAGATGATTTCGGGATGTTTTACTTGGCAAAAATCAGTCCAAGGACTAGTTTATGCAGAATCACAAACTAATCAAAACAAAAAATCAAACTCTTTTTGTTCTTTTTGAAAATGAAATTCACAACTTTAAATGAACAAGCTATATTGAAATTTCGCAAAGAGGCAACAAAAAGGTAGGTTGCTCACGTGGGTAGACTTTATGACTGGTCCGACTCCTAAGAAGACTGACAAAACCAGAGATATCTAAGGTTCCGCAACTTCTAAATCCAAAGTCACTACAGGACCAATACAAAAATCAAAACCCTAATGCTAAAACTTCAATGAATTTCACTAAAACTTTTGACACTAATAGGACAAGTGCAGGTGAAGATTTTTGACAGACAACCGGTGGATCTCGGCAGTAAAGACTAGGAAAAACAAAATCTAAAGGGGAAAAATGGATAAAAATGGAATTTTCTTAATTTTAACAGGGTACGCAGGCAGCCTGTTTAACCAGGTGCGCCTACGCTCTGTGTACAAAGATACACTACGTACAAGTACGCACTGTGTCTAACGCAGAGGGTGCGTACTACTGTAAAATGAAGAAGAACTAAAATCAAACTAGACTCTAAGCTAAGCCACCCAAAAACACAGTCAAGCAATAAAAAAACAAAAGAAACAAGACTCTTTTCAGATCAAAGTAATACTCAAAGGAAAAAAATCAATCACATCAATGGATTCCCAGCGAAGTCGCCAATTTGTCATGTGGAAAGAGTTAATCTTGCGGACAAAACCAACCTCCCTAGAAGCCTAAGACTTTCTAGTGACAAACAAGACAATTAAGAGCAATCCTTCTCTAAACATGCATTATCCTATGAGAAACCAAGTGTTTTTCGATCTTACCTTAGGTCCAATGCTTGTTGTAGCAGCCTAGCTTCATTGATCCAGATGAGCTCCTCCTTCACTTTGAAACCTGCATACACTAACAATCAACCGATTACATAACACCTGAATATTCCATAAAACAAAGCATATTCAACATATAGACCAAGGAGTATATGAAACAATTCATTAACAACAAATCATTGAGAAGAATGGACTTATTTGTATTAAGGAAACAAAAGAAGCCATTACAACCTGAGCCTTGGTGTTGTGCAAGTTCCTCCCAGGGTCCAGCAAGAGTTTTCCTCTACTTTGACAAGCTCACCCACTTCCAAATAAAACAAGAAAGGATGGTAATCTCTCCTCACAAGCTTACAATGGAAGTCCTAATTCCAGCAGCATCTACCCTTTGGAATGTTCAGCTTTCAACCTCTCCTCCCTTGGCCCAATGCCTGTATTTATAGTGTTCTAGAGGAAGTTATTCAGTGCCAACATCAATGGGATACTCCCTCTTTTGGATGGGGTAGCTCCTCTCTTGATGGGATAAGTTCCTCTATCATAGGGATGCATGAACCATCTGGAGGCGCTCAATACACGTCAAACACTCTTCTAGAAAGCTCTAGAAGTCACCACAAGTAACTTTTTTAAGATGAAACTCGCGCCTTTTGACCTTTACAGGAGTACGCACCCATCCCTTGACTTACAGAGCGTAAAAGTACGCAGGTATAATGAGCTTGGGATGCGTACACGCAGGCAAGGTAGAGAGAACCTGCGTACCCAGAGATAAACATGATTTTTAATGACTTTCTATCTTGTTTGAAGTTTGACATGGAGAGCAGAGGTATAAGGCTTGACAAGGAGGATAATATGACTATTGATGGAGCCATATTAATTGCAGATAGTCATGGTGACAAATTTCAGTGTAACACATGCCAGCCAAGTTTGACCATGCAATCATAAAATTTGGTTTATTTGCATTGCCTCCATATAACACAAGAACGCATGTTGAGTTAATCCTTGTGCCTTGAGCATATTACCAGGGTTCGTGTAAGCATTAACCAAACAAGGACTAAAATGCAATGCTTGATGACAATAGTTAGCTACTTTTGATAACCCTCCTTTCTGCATGTAAATATTCGCGAGATTAGACCACACATCACAAACATATGGTCTTAACTTAATAGAATTTGAGTAGAATTGAATTGCCAAACCAATGTTTCATTTTCCCTTCCAAGCATTAGCCACATTTCCATAACACTCTGCGAATTGAGAATTAATCATTAAAGCCTCTTAATTCTTGGCAATGCACATGTCAGAGTCATGTAGCTGGTAGTATACAACACTTAATAGAAGAAGATTATCAGTGTGTCCAATTTTTTTCATAAATAGTGTTATAGTGTTCCAATTCTCGGGTATAGTTGCTTACCTTGTAATTTTGGTGTGTGAGTGCCAATAGTGTATCTTTATCTAGTATCAAATTCTAATATATTTTAATCATGCAACATGGCTTCAATGCTTCAAATGTACAACTTCTTTTCTAACATTGTAGCAGAATAAGAAAATTTTTTCCTATGTAGATTTTAGCTACAATAACTACAATCCCACTATCAAGCCCACTATTTTTTACTAACTCAGTGATTGTAATCACACTTTCAAACCCAACTGAAATACCAATTTCAAACCCTCACCTTAGTGACAAGATGTCTTTTGACCAAAAAATATACATAACCATAATACAACAACGAAACATAACCCTTATGGGAATTAATACAATCACCTCCAACCAATCATTCCACGTGGCCATGGTATTCACTATGTAATAGTAACATGGTGAACTTATCAGTTTAACGTGTGCCATGATATTCAAATACCTTCATGCGCCATGATATTCACAGACTTGTGGAGGCCCCATTGGAACCAGGATTCTAGTAAGTATAAACATACCATGAGGACAAATGTCACTAGTGTATCATTGAGACATATGTCACCCAACAGGAAAAAGGGTAGATGATAGTTGGTCGGTGAAAAGTTCCAAAAGGAACAACTTTAGTGTAAAAATAATGGGAAATTTTATGGTGAGGAATTTTTTTAAAGATTATATATATAGGGTTGTAAGATATATGTTAATTGGATGTAATTTGAGTGGTTGGGAGAAATGTGGTTAGCTCACACTCTTTCAATTTTTTTATATAATAGTAATTCCAAGATAATTTGTTATTGACATTATAATATAAAATTTATTAATAATATAATTTAAATATATTTTATTATAAATAATATGTATAAATTAATATTATTGAAAAATTTAGATACAATTATAAGCGAATGAAATAATTTATTAATATAAAATTATTTTGCTTGAGAGAATTAATGTCCACTAGGTTTGGACTTACATGCATATAACTAAACACTAGTAAACAAATGCTAAGTCTCAATTAACTAGTCATGCTTACGTGCATATTGATAAACACTAATAAACAACTCATTAGTCTCAGTTATCTAGCCACCTATAGGTGAAGTGGACTATATTGCATGGTTGCATAACAAACCTTAGTTAACTAGTTATGAAAAAACTAAAATCTAATGTAAAAGCTAAAATCTCATGGACTAAAATGCATGCATGAATAACACACCTCACTAAAGTGGCCATGCATGTTTCAATGTTAGCATGCATGAGCGGAGTAATGTGCTAGGGGTGCATGCAGAACTAGACTCCACTTGAGTAAGTGAACTACAACCTATGCATGCAAAAGTTGACTTCACTTAGTAATTGAACTCCAATAAATGCATGTAGAACTTGAATAGACTCCACTTGAGTAATGAACTGCAAGTTATGGATGCAAAACCTAACTCCACTTCAGAAAGAGCACTGAACATTTGTCTAGAAATAAATATAATATTCTCACTTTAGAAAAAATAGCTAGCCATATATAAGTTTAAATATTTCTTGGATTTATTTTATTTTATTTTCATTTTTTAATTTTATGGGAAAATAAGTTTCTTCTCATAGAGATGAATGATATCTAGAACGAATATATACTTTTATTTTTACTTATTTTGTATATTTTATTCTTATCCATAATTACCCATATTCTTATTATGGTTCTCTAAATGAAATATTTACATTAATATTTAAAAAAAATATTTTTCTTTTCCCAAGATTTTTTTAATAATTTTCTTAAAGTTTAATAAAATTACATAAGTATAATATCACCAAGGGTATTTTCATCAACCATGCTGGGTCAAAAAATAAAAAGGCCCAGCAATCTAAGTCTAAAAAAAGAGTGGCTAATAAGAAAGGACATGAAACCTACAAAAAATTCGTGCATTGCTTCCATTTTGAGAGGTGTATGATCAAGATAGTCCAAAACATTATCCACCACACTATTTATCAATATGCAGATTTCATAAACTAGGATTTAATTCTTGGATCAATCCAAAAATTCAATAGTTATCATTATAGAAGTATATTAGAAGTTTAGGTCAAAAAATAGATAGTATCCTAAATTTAGGATTCATGAAAATAATTAAAAGTTGTTAGGATATCTAAATACTAAGGAGTTAGTTAAGTTCAACTTGGTCTAATATGTCTATTAGGTAAAAGTGTGTTTCTTAGTGTGTTCTTTAGTATGCATTAGTCGCATTGTAATTTGATAGCCACGATATGTTTTAGACATATAGTGGTTCGACAACTCATATTGTGTTGGATCCCTATAATACTAGCTTAGCCCACATATTGTTATTGTTGTGCCCCATGGAATCTCACTATTGTTATTGTTGTGCCCTTACATTATTATTGTTATGTAGGCCCTAATTATATTTTGGCCATTTATACACCAAGGAGGTTTTGTCATTTGAATCATCCAATATTTTTTCATTTATGTGATGTAAAAGGAGGTTTTCCCCTCAAAGTGGATTATTATCTAGTCATTTATCTATCTTTTCTCATGTTTCAATGTTATTTTGATTTGGATACATAACATTTGGTATTAGATCTCTGGGTCCTAGGGTTTTGTTGCTTCGAATGGATCATCATGGATTTTTCACTATAACTCTTTCTTTTCTTTTCTATGAAGCTTTAAAGCATGAAATTGATACCAAGTTAAAGAAAAATATTGATGACCATTTGGTTACAATTTCAGGCCTTGGTTCACTATATTTTTAGAGATATGGTCCAAGGAATTTAGGGTTTTTGCATGCCCTATAATTCACTCTCAAACAAGCGTCCCATGCAAAATCCTCATAACTTTCACACCGGTCATTGGACTTGAATTTCATAAAAAATAATTGAAAGTTAATAGAATTTAGTTTTCCTGTATCAGTTTGAGGGATGAAGGCTAAAACAATGACATGTGGCATACCATACAAGTTCACTCTACGAAACCAGTCCATAATCAGTTCATCGTGGGAGATTTGGAATAACTTCATATTGAAGATCCAATCCTAGTCTAAATGGTGGGGTTGGATAAAAGACATAAAGGGATAACACAAGACACAATTTAATACCTTGGGAGGCTGAAATAATAGAGATACAATAGTTTCAAGGTAAACTTTATCAACAAGCTTAAAATCAAGCTCTTAAAAGGTATGCATTTTTAAAGTTGCATAACTTTTGCTTGAAAAATCAGTTTGAAGTGATTCAAATGGAATAGTGAAGCGTAGATATCATGAATTGATTCTAAAATGCCTCCCCCCAAAAAAATTCTACACCCATTAGGCCCTCAAAAATCTCTACTATGATGCATGAAGAAGAAGACATGCAACATGATATGTTAAAATTATGAGACCAAGTGCAACAATTTTCACTCTCACAAAGGGAAACCAAAAATGAATTGGGAGTGATGCATGTTAAGTTGGATGGTTTAGAAGCAAAAATAAATGCAAACATGAAAGGTTTGAGGGATGGTATAAAAGCATCAATGGAAGTTTTGAGTCAATGTTTCACAATTTTGCTACAAGAAATGCTTCCTAATGGTGATAAGGTATTCCTTGAAATTGATGATAAGAAAAAAAGGAACGTGAATCATGATTTTAGAGACTCTAACTTTGGGAGGAAGACCGACCATATTCCAAAGATCAATATGAGGAATTTTGATGGCAAGGATCTTGTAACATGTATATTATAGATGGAGCAGTTCTTTGATCTACACAATGTGAAACACACACAAAAGGTACACATCAAATCTTTATATTTAGAACCTAATCAATTTATGTGCTATCAATGACTTTTTTCTTGTAAATCACTTGTCACTTGACCAATTTCTATGAAGGAATGAATGCCACATTATGAGGATACAAAGAGAAATACCTTCTTTATCCAATTGATAAATACCAAACAAAAGGGTTCATTTGGGGAGCACATTGAGTATTTCCAAATATTGAATATCAAAGGTAACTAATATTCCAGAGGAGCATATAACTGATGTGTTCATAATGAATTTAAAAGATAACTTCCAACATAAGGTTTGCCTTTGGGAACCTATGTCAAAGGTGGAAAGAAAAATTGAAAGCAAAACTATGGAACCAAGGAGGACTACCACTCACAACCATAAAGATGGAAGTGTTGTTGCTCCTAGCCTCCCACAACTTACAAGGTTGACACCACAACAACTGGAGGAAAAAGAAAAAGGGTTTTGTTATAGTTGAAATAACAAATACACTAAAGGTCATAATTGGCGTGCTGAGAAGAGATTATTTTGCATAGATTGTGAATAGGAGGAAAAGAAGGAACAATAAACATCAAAAGAAGAAGATATACAACAAGAACCAACCCCCTAGGTTAAAAAAGAAGCAATGAATCTGACCATATCTTGTAATGCATTAGCAGGAATTACCAAGCCTCAAACTCTCAATTTAGAAGCATATATCAAGAAGAAGAAGAAGGTAATAATGTTGATTGATTCATGTAGTACCCATAATTTTATTCATTGTAAGATAGCCAAGGATTTGAATTGATTTATATATCCAACATTAGAGTTTCAAGTGATGGTTGAAAATGGAGGAACTATAAATTTCCATAATATAAATCTAACCATGGGGGAATATGTATTGAATAGTCCAATGTTTTCCATTCCAATGGGTGGTGCCGATGTTGTTTTAGGAGTCCAATGGTTACATTCTTTGGGGACAATAGCTTTTAGTTTTCAAGAACTTTTATTGAAATTTTCTAGGAAGGAAATTGAATTAAGTGACATCATAGGGAAACTAGGGAAGATATTAAGATCTAATGACATGAAAAATATTTTAAAGAAGGAACAACGAGGGGTAATTGCACAATTATGCTCACTAGATGTTCAAACATCTAAGCCATCCATTTATAAAGATCTTTGAACAATCCTTGACAATCATTCTAAGGTATTTGAGACTCCCAAAGGTCTCCGACCTATTCATGATCATGATCATGCTATTCACTTGATTTTTGAAAGTGTTCCTCCAAACATTAGACCTTACAGTTTTCCATGTGGGTAGAAGAGTGAAATTGAACTTATGGTTGCAAAAATGCTAGAAGCAGGTATAATTCAACCTAGCCAAAGTTCTCTATTCTCTAGTAGTATTGGTACACAAGAAGGATGGATCATGGTGTATGTGTCTAGATTATAGAGAGCTCAATAATCTAACTATTAAAGATAAATTTCCCATTCTTTTCATTGATGAATTATTAGATGAACTACATGGAGAAATTTATTTCACAAAGCTGGATCTTCATTCAAGATATCATAAAATTAGAATGAATATATAATAAATTCCAAACTCATGAAGGCCTATTGACGATGCTGGAAATTCGTCAACCAAGGGGCCTCCCAGATGTGGAATCCAAATTAGATCTCACGTTGTATGGAATAGGAGTCCCATCTGGAATATTCACCTGGTTGCCATGTATTCTTACAAATTTTCCTTGGCTCTAACTATCAAGAAGAGAGAGGAGTGAAAATGTGCCTTCGAAAAGAAAAGGGGTGTGCCAGGTGAGTGTTTTGTAGTATGTGTGTCAAAGTTATTTTACTATCGAGGGGGAAGAGAAGTGAGCCTCTAAGAGAGAGGTAATAGTACCACCCTAGTAGAGACACACATAAACAAGAATAATCCATTCAACATCCAATAGAATAGTCCACAAAGATTCGACACTCATTGCAACAAATACAACAAGAAAGATCTATATAATATCTAGCGGAGTAGTCCATGAGAATGTGACAATGATAATGACCATTATGACAAACTCTCAATATGATAACTACTAAAATAACTGAAATAGTTCAACTACTTTAGCACAAATGAAAGCAAACATGAATTACAAACATTCACAGAACTATCTTACAAAAATTCTTAAATCCATGCATGGAAAACATGCTAGCCATAAGGCTTATGATATTAAGTAAAAGTTCCAAGACACATGTACACAATGAACACCACTAGCTCCAATAGTGGAGCATTGTAGCCACTCCTTGCTCCTCAAAATAACCAGCTGGTCTCTCTAATGCCTTGTGGGATGAGCCAAGGTGAAAATTCCTTTGCTCATACAATGAGGGTGTATATATAACCAAGAGGTGATGCTTCACCTTCCTTGTGACTCTTTGATTACCCAATGACTGTTTGACTTACTATGACTTTTGACCTACATGAATCTTCATATTTTGAATGTGTCCTTTGGACTTCCACTTTACAATACATTTTGAATAAATAATTACATAATCCACAATAATGATGTGGCATATGAGGACTCGTGACAGGACATGACATGACACTGATCACATGGACTACATGATGATGTGGTAGTGCCAAGCCGTCCTTCTTGCTACTTCTTTCTTTCTTTCTTCAACAATAGATGTGCAATGCTTTATCTTCATGAGGGATATACTTTTTTCTTCATATCCACCCTCCAAAGCATTGTGAATTAGATGGAGTCTTCATGTGGCCCTGATCTTTGATCTTATGTTGTAATCTAGTGTTCCTTTATCTTCTCGCTTGATGATCATATTATCTCTTAAGCTCCATATGTTTCTTCTAGCGTGTCCTCCTTCCCCTTCTCCTTTTTCATCATCTTGCCATAGCATGATAGTTTTCCTACATCTGCAATTCACTCATGAAAAGACGACATCAGTTTGATAAACCCTTAATCTAAGATGTTGCATGATGATCCACTGACTAAGCCAGAGTCAGGTGGCAGCCTGAGGGAGAGGCTCAGTAACTACACAATTGTGTAGCTCAGGTATCAAGGGCCAGGCTTGAGCCTTGAGACTGTGAAATGTGCAGTTCAGGCTTGGATTGAACAAAAAGATTACGTAGTTTTGGGAGTCAGTGAGTCAGGCAGTGGGGTTTTACATTGTTTCAACCAACTACGCAGTTATAGAAGGCAAAGGAGGCTAGGTGAATATGGAATTGCACAAATCAGGAGCTCAAGGGTTGGGCTTGAGGTATGAGACTGCACAATGCGCAATTTAGGCCTAGCTAGAAGCATGATTGTGTAGTTTTGGAGGCCAAGTCCCAAGCTTGAGCACTAAAATTGTGAAATGCATAGTACTGGAAGGACACGAGGCTAGGTGATTGAAAAATTGCACATTTTAGGAGCTCAAAACTGAAGATTGAGGAATGAGACTGCGTAGTGCTAGCTTAGATAGAAATAGATATTGTGCAATTCTGGGATTCAAGGGTTCAACTTGAGCATTAAATTTGTGAAATGTGCAGTTCTCATAGTCACATAATTCACATTGCACAGTTCCAAGAGAGAAGGTTGCTGCTTGAGGGTTGAGACTATGCAGTGCATAGTTCAGAAGGGCTAGATGAGGCTGAGTGGCCCTAGTCGAAAATTTTTCCAATTTTGAATAAGTGTTGGGAAAAGGTCCCCTGGGGGTCAATTTTGGGGTTATAAACCCAAGTTTTGGGGCAGAAGACCCAAATTTTGTATAAAGAATGTAAAGTCTCTGCATTTTGTCATTGTGGAGTGTGAAGATATCTAAAGTCAAAAAGGGTTTTCCACCCTTAGTCTAGATAGGTTGTGTCGGTTTTGGAGATCCACCCTTGGTTCGTGAACCATGAGATTGTATAAAAAGGAGAGCCTTAGAGAGTCTAAGGCAGTTCAATAGTCATGAGTCGTTGATGTAATAGGTTTGGGAGAGCTAAGAGCGAGAGTCTTAGCAGAGGAAGAGGCTCTGCAGCTGAGTGCGCAAAGGCCTAGGATAGAAGTCCGTAGCTGAGTGCACGGACCCCTGCAGCTGTGTGCGCAGGGTGGTTAGAGTCTGTATTGAAAATATGAATCATCAATAAAGAGAAGTTTTCTAAGCTCACTGTATACTTTCCATCTATGTAAGCGTTATTTTACTACTGTTATACATGTTATGATTATGCTATGTTGAATGCTGAGTTTAAGATATAATGTTAAGTTGATGCGTGAAAATATATGTTTCCCTCTGTTACATGAACAAAAGTACTAATATATGTTTACGTGAGGATAATCTTAATTGTATGGTAAAGTTGGCTAATACCTAAGACAATTTGGGAAACAAGTCAGTAACCTAGTTACAGAGGCGCGTAAGTGCCTGAATCATCATCTAGGGTTGCGTGAAGGACAATCAGATACCTTTTTGGAGGTTCTAAAAGATAGGAGAAGAAGTATATCGATAAGTCCTAAAGGCGTATTGATCTGCGCGAAGATAGGAGTAAGGGTATAAGATTGACATCACGACTATCTCAGGGTGCGAAAACTTGGTTCTTGCATCCCCCCATACTGCTTCGGGTGAGAATTCAGTCCGCACTCCGTGGATTGATGCCGAAAGGGCCAATAGTGTAGGGATTTTCTTGGCTTCTTAACACTGAACCTAGATCAGGGCCCATCAAGCCAACAAATGGTTCCACTGCCAGGATCGAGATCTACATAATGAGATGTGTGATGTCGTATCATTGGAATCCAACTAAGAAAGAGATAGAAAACTGGTTGTATAGAAAGATCCACAAATTCGTGGTGCAAGAAAATGAGAATCCACAATTGATGAAAGAACAGTGGTTAGATAGATATCTATACATAGAAATACATGAAATCTTCTTCTGTTCCTTCCCGATTGAGTTATACTAGTGGATCTTAGAGTTGGCAGACGATCAAGGAAGGTGGAGGCTTGACAATTCAATTTTTTGGACAGTGGGGTTAGTAAGGATATTGGAAGCTTCTGAAGATAAGATCGCGCGCGTTGTCGACCATTGGATCGATCACATCATAGGAGGATATGTGATAGAGTTCGTAGTCAATACCTCTATCAGTTACAGTGAAGCAGAGCACCACTTCTTTAAAGGACCACGAGGTAAGTATTTTAAGTCACTAAATACTTGGATTAATATGCTCTTGTGTGAACGATGAGTTGTGAAGCTACCTTGATGTTTGGATCTACACGAAGCAGAAACTATTTCAAGGATGAAGGAAGAAAAGGCCCTGAGTATAGCCCACTGATCGAGCCTCCTTTGAGTGACGACAAAGGAGCAGCGTAGTCTTCTCCACTGAGCATTGTTCAACTAATAAGACAAGGGTTCTCGTGAATACCTACACCACCTCCATCGTCATCCCATCCATCCACACTGCCTCCATTCTCACCCCCACCTCTCACCCCATCGCCCATCCCACCCCCACCTCCATCGCTGTTCAACATGGAAAACTTTGTAAAGCTACCTGTATTCAAGGGCATAGGAAATGAAGATCCATACCAGTTTTGGTTCACCGTGAAGGCTTTATGGGAAGCTCAGGGTATCACAGATGACCAGATGAAGAAAGCCACACTGGTTAGTGCTTTGCAGGACTGCAAACTAACGTGGTACATTAAATACAATACTGATAACACAACATCCATGTTGGAAGATATCCAGGCCACGTTGAATAAAGAATTCAGTAGACCTAAGTCTCAAGCATAGTCGATTGTGGGATTCAAGGAGATCATGATGAAGTTGGGGGAGATTCCCTGGGATTTGGATCAAAGATTGAAGTGTGCGATCCATGAAGCCAACATGAACCTAACTGATGGGTAGCACTATGAATGGTTCGTGGCCTTGCTCCTGCCCCACCTAAGGGTTGCGCTATCACAACAAAAGATTGGGACCCAGGCAGAAGCTCTAGAAATCGCGATGCGACTGCATAAGACACAAATATAGGATGCTAATATGGGGGTTTAAAATTTTCATGCACAGTTGCAAAACCTTTGTCTCGAAATGCAAAGTCTGAAGAAGGACATAACAGCTCGGCCAGAGGTGCGCGAAGAAGTTTGGTGCCTAAAATGCAAAGGCTAGGGGCCTGACAAGGATCACTGCCCAGTCTTCGTGAACTATGTTGCAGCAGGGGGACCAATGCCTCTACGGCCGGAGGCTGTGGCAGGGCCAAGTATAGGGCCTGCGCTATGGTGCGCTATATACCAGGTGGCTGGGAAACATGTGCTGAGCTAATTTGTTTACCGAAATTAACACAAATATTTCTTATCAATCCAGGTTGGTAACACTTTGAGGCAAGTTCACTATGTGTGAATATCTGATGTAATCAAACCTTGAAAGATAAGTTTTTCAAAAATGGTAAAGCAATACATACTACAACTCCAATTCACTTGGTTTGAAAAGAGGAAAAACACTGAAATGGTTCTTAACTCAAGAA
>APFE031680634.1:127448-138034 GCA_000404065.3 Pinus taeda | reverse complement strand
TTATTAGAAACAAGGCCAGACTTGTTTGTAAAGGGTATGCTCAACAAGAAGGAATAGACTTTGAAGAAACTTTTACTCATGTTGCTAGACTTGAGCCATCCGAATGTTCCTTGCTCTCTCAAGTTTTTAAAAGTTCAAAGTTTTTCAAATGGACGTGAAATCAACCTTTCTGAATGGGGACTTAGAAGAAGAACTGTACATTGAGCAACCAGATGGTTTCATCCTTGGGAATGATCCAAATCTTGTATGCAGACTAAAAAGGGCTCTTTATGGTCTTAAACAGGCTCCAAGGGCTTGATACTATCGTTTGGACAGATATCTTCATCAACAAGGTTTTTCAAAAGGATGAGCAGATAGTAATCTTTATATAAAAATTGAAAATGACAAATTGCTAATACTTGTTATGTATGTAGATGATATTATCTTTGGCAGCAATGAAGAAGCTATGAGTCAAAGCTTTGCCTTGGTGATGCAGAAAGAATTCAAAATCTCTTTGCTTGGAGAATTGACATACTTTCTTGGATTGCAAATCCAACAAAATGAAGGCGGGATCTTCTTGTCTCAAACCAAGTATCTCAAGCAGATTTTGAAGAAATATGGCATGGGAGATGGCAAAACTAGTATGTACCCCCATGGTCACAGGATGCAGCCTCAGTGCAAATGATGAATCAGCAGCAGTGCATCAACCAACCTATAGATCTATGATTGGCATTCTAATTTATTTGACAGGTATCCGACCAGACATCATGCATGCAGTGGGAATAGTTGGAAGATTTTAGGCAAATCCAAAGGAAACTCATCTTCAGGCAGTAAAGAGAATCTTTAAATACCTTCGAGGAACTCAAAAATATGGCTTATGGTATCCTAGCGATACAGGTCTCATACTTCATGCTTATACAGATGCAGATTGGGCCGGAAGCGTGGATGACAGGAAGAGCACAAGTGGTGGTGCATTATTTATGGGTTCCAGATTAGTATCTTGGTTTAGCAAGAAACAGAGTTCGATTGCATTATCTACAGCTAAAGCGAAATATGTGGCTGCTGCATCTTGTTGCACTCAACTTCTTTGGATGATGCAGACCTTGCAGGATTTTCAAATCACTTGTACACCACCTATCTCCATCTTATGTGATAATACAAGTGCAATTAGCATTTCAAAGAACCCAGTCATGCATTCAAAGACGAAGCACATACCGATCAAGTATCAATTTCTCAGGGAACAAGTGCTTGAACAAAAGGTCAAGTTGGAGTATGTTGCTTCTAAGGAACAAGTTGTTGATACTCTCACCAAACCATTGCCCAGGGAGACCTTTGAATACCTCAGGCAAAAGATAGGGGTAGTTGATGCATCATCTTGTTGTTGAATCTCATCTGTTGGTTGTACGCGAGATTTATATGTGGTATACGCGTACATTTGCTGGTTTATGGATTGGTTGTAGATCGATGGCATAGGTTCAGGGGGAGCACATATAACGCATTGTTGGCATTATGGTAGCACAGAAGGAGAACATGGATGCTGATCTGAACATGGCTGCAATATGTCTCTATCTCTTTCATGGTCATGGTGGATTATGGTTCTTCTTGAAGAAATTTATGGTAGATTATGGATCTGGTCAGGGGGAGCATTATCAGTAGAGAAAAGACTTAAGCATGTTCTCAGGGGGAGCATAACCCTTCCCCCTTGATGTCAAAGGGGGAGAATGACATTGAGGATCTTGAGGTTGCCATCAAGTCCAAAGGAGGAGATTGTTGGCATTATGTTTCTAGTTTGGCTCTATGGTACAGGTGTTGTACTTGATGGCAACTCACTTTTGTACCAGATCTCAGTTCAGGCACTCAAAATCATGGAAATTAAGATACCCACAGGTAATCCTAGTATAAATTGCGGACCCGCAGGTATGCCGACCAAGCAGTGTGTACATGCACGCAGGTGATACGCTCAGAAGGTGCGGACCCCAGTTTCACTCTCTCCAATGCAGAAAAGCGCGTGCACATGGGAATCTTCATGAATGGTTCATGGTATTAGTCCGACAGTTTTTGATCAAATGGTTTTGGTCCGTGGTATTGCATCCAAAATTATTGATCCCAAGTATTGGGTTCATGGTATTATGTTATTATGGTTTTGGACCATGGTATTGAGAAAGGGTTGCCTATAAAAAGGAAAGGAGATCTCTTGGCCACACACTTGTGAAATTTGAATATCTTAAGATCTGAAATTTTGGGTGATTGATTTTAAAAGCTAGATCTAAATCAAGGAGATAACTCAAGGTGAATCTATTGACATGTCATGATCTCTCGGGCACATGAACAGATCTATTGATCTGACTGAATGTGGCACATTGGAGGATTGTAAATTTGGCCCTAATCAGAAGTCTGCAGGCGATTCGAAGGCGCACTGCAGGGATATGCAGCTCAGTAAAAGGCTTAGTGCGAGAGTACGCTGCGAAGCCAAAGGCGCAGTGCGGGGTACGTAGCGCATGAGAACACACAGTGCGGGGCACACACAGCACAGAAAAGGGTGAAGTGTGAGGTACGCAGGCAAGAAGAAGGCACGGTGTGGATGTACGCTGTAAGTCGGAAGTAAAGGTGTGGATCTGAAGAAAAGTATGGAGAGAAAAAGAACAACCAAAGTGGATCTGCGCAGTTCAGTCGCAGAAGAGCTGCGGATATACGCAGGCCCTTGTTGGTGAAGTTGTGGTCTTATCTTGAAACATTTATTGATTGTCTTTTTGCAGCAGAGTTCTGGGTTTAGATTTCTGGTATTACTTTTCTGTTTACAACATTCTTAAGAGTTGGGTGATTCATTGGTTCATTAAGGAGATTGGGTGATTTTCATGTACTTGATGATTATTTGATGTTCATGGATCCAGTTTGAAAATTAATGAAACGTGGTCCTTGAAAAGAAGTAGGGGGTTGTAGCTCCCTTCCAGGAGAGACTGGAAAAATGAGAGAGAGTTGTAGCTCTCTGCAGGTTGCAGCCTGCGTACTGGTAAAGGACTGCACCAGTACAAGACCATTGTAAAAGGAGTTTCTAATTGGAAAGAAGATAGAGACATATTGCAGCAGGTGGTTTTCACCCACATTGGGTTTCCACCTTATATCTGGTGTTCTTTGATGTGACTGTCTATTTTTCTTGCTCATTGTTTTATGGTACTGATATTCAAAAATAATTCAAAGTGTATATAAGGAAATTGAAAATAATTAGATAATACTGATTCCCCCCCCCCCCCCTCTCAGTATTATTTTCAACAGTAGGATTCTCAAGGTCACTCAACTGGAGTCTACAATGGCTACTGTGGATATAATATAAATAATGTTGTGGAGTTGACAACACTAGAAACTGGGTTGGTATTAGCTCATCAACACCAGTGGTGAAGGATCCACATAGTGGGGGATTCCAAACTGATTATCGAAATGACTTAGAAGATTATAAATGGTTCTGCCATTCCCAAAATAGGTTGAATTTGGCACCTGGAAGCCCGAATTGAGAGAATAAATCACCTCCTAGTACGTCTTGATTATGCATCTACTAGGCATGTACTTCATGTGGGTAATAAATTTTCATATTGGCTTGTCAATCATGGCTCGATGAACCCCCAAAATCAATTCACCACCACACGATGATAAATGAAGAGTAAGGCAGACTTCGAACTAGAAGAATTCCAAGAAATCCAAGAACTCTTGGTTGCAGACTCCTTTGTCCCCGATGGGGGTGTACATGAAGATCACTGCTTGGCAAGGGGGTTGGCTATGGAGCCTATCTGGGATCCATGTGCTCCATTAATATTCCATGAAGAGATGGGCATGCTTTAACTACCAACAGGAAGACACCTTGCTCACACATGTTGTTTATAAATACCCAGGGCATAGAGGGAACTCTAGTTGTATGTTTCAGGTGATGAATTGGGAGGGTGTAGAGGGTAGTGGTACTCATTACTCAAATGCTCTGTTGAGGTCAAGACACTAGATGAGCAAAACGATAATTGTATAGGATAGATCGAGATAGCACAATGTTGAGGGCAGGGACTATCCATGGGATCATGTCACAAGTGATAATGTTCAGTCCCTTTATCTTCCTGCGTGGAACCTATGATCAAGGGATGAATTTTTAGTTCCAATGATGGAGGAGGCACTTATTCCTCAAGGTAAGATAGGTTTTACCCCTTGCAATTTGTGTTTCAAGTGTTGGAGTGCCCAAATATGCAATTTACCTCATCTCAGGCTATGTGCTTGTTAGGGTTATGCTCCTTTCGGCACTCAAAGAGAAGGAGTGGTCCATAGTCGCATTCTGCCCCTGATAAATCACGAAGGCAAGCTTAAGAGTGGAGTGTCAGACTAGTGGTGGGAATTCATTATGTCTAGGAGTTGGGGTGTTTTTTCGACAAGTTTTGGGTGTGGTGGAATGCCCCACATTTTGGCACACCCTAGTACTATAATCTTATGTCACTCACCAAGATTCTTGTATTTGGTTTTATTTCATGGTGTTATATATCTCGGTGGTGGATTCTATTCAGGTTTGATTATTGGTTCAAAAATGGTTCTTGTGGATCCTGATTTCTAGCCTCTTGCTTCCTCTAGTAGCCTCAACTCGACATCATCCCACATCAAAGGGGATGCCCTTGTTGGGGGGGAGGAAATCACTACCATGTTGAGTAGACGAACATGGGAAATCAGTCACCCATAGAAACATTTAATATTTGAGAAATGGAGGAGGAAGTTGTTATCTCTCCAGCTCATTCCTAAGGCCATGTTATTTCTCTAGCCACCCTCGAGTAAATTGCGGCCCAGTTGCATAACATCTAGGTGAACATGGACATTTTGAGGGAGCATAAATATGAGGACCATAATGAGATCGTAGCCTACATCAATGACATCGATTATATTCAGAATGAAATTCTTGAATAGATGGACAGTCTTGGATGACAACATTAACACATAGATGATCACCTCCATAGCTTGGAAGCAAGGGTGGAGCATATTTATTTTCACATATATGAACACGCAAGCTACTTTTTTGCTACTCCTACCATTCCTCCAAACCCACCTCATTAATATTCTTCCTCCTATTCATGTTTTGTATATGTACGTGAAGGCTAATAGGCCTATCAGAAATAAAGAATGTCATCATTTCTCTATGTTTTCCTCGAGGTCCCAATCTCAATAAGTCTGGTCACAATGAGGGAAATGGGCCTATTGAGATGAATTTTGTACTCAACAGATATTTTATAATCTAATGAAATCATCTTTATTGACAAAAAAAAATTATTCCATTGGGTGTGTATAATAGAAACTCGAAAGAAGCCCATTTGTTGCAATTGATGAGTTTTATTGACTACTCTAATACACTCTATTATTGACAACATAGTCAAATTCAGCAAGGCCACTCTCACTAATATTTAGACCTATATAAAAAAATCCCAAAAAAGGATTCAATTTTTGTAACTTGAATTGTAGCTCCAACAAGATTAACTACAAAGAAAGGGTAAGCATTCTGAATTGGTCCTTGTTCAAAAAAATCTCTTTTTGAGTTTGAGAAAAAATATTATTAGCAGCCAACACTTGATCAAATTTTAGCATCAAATTCACATGAAGTTGTATATGCTCAACTTACATTTCCCAATCCTATTGTCACAAATTCGAAATAAGTTATTAGTGACAAGTTCATAACTAGTCCCAAATATGAAAATGATATGACCTTTCACATTCTAAACTACTCTAAACCATTCAAGTTTCAAAGTGTTAGGTTTCTTCAAGTCATCTCATATTCACTTTCTCCACTTCCACATCCACTTCATATTTTCAAAGTCCAACATTTTGATCAAGTTGGCCACATGAAAGATCAATGTTTTGATCTTCCCCCTTTTGCGAATTGTGAAAAACATACTCTCAAAAGTCAGACAAATTTTCCAAACACAAGATTCCTAGAAGAGAAACGATTCACCTTGGATGTATCACTTCTTGGAAATGGTATTCAACATCTAAGAAGATATATCACTCATACTATGAGTTCATTATTTAGTATTAACATGTATTATAGTGAATATACCTTCATATTCACACCTTGTATCTGGAGAGGGTAGAATCAATGGTCAGCTACTAGTTTACAAGTTATATCAAGTGATCTTAAGCCACAGTCTTAACCAAATCTTGCAAAAAGATCCTAAAGATAGAGTCAGCCAGTGTCAAAGTCAAAGTTGTATCTTGAAATAGATTAATGTTCCACGAGCATGACTTGGTTGTTGGCTATCCTCAGACCAAAACTGGTAGAATAATTTGTCTTCTACTACACAATTCATCAATTTCTGGTCATCTTTAAACCGTGATCAGGGAGCACTTCCATGGCACATAAGACTTCAACTTCTATCTGCATTTGGAATTTTTCTAGGAACTACTTGGAGCCAATTTTAATATTTTGCGATCAATCTTAAAGCACCATTGGTATAAGATTTCAACCTCTAATACCTCATTTAATTTGTGGTCTTCCTTAAGCCAACATTTTAGAATGCACATATAGTCATTGGCTACTATCCACCTTTCTATTTCAGCACTATTATTGCACTCACATTAACACATTTTAATTAAAGGGGAAATGTTGGAAACATAATCCTTTGGTTTTATGTGAATTTGGGAAATTCACTTGAGAGAAAGGAGAAAATCCTCAAGCGAAGACCATTACTCATTAGAAGTCTAAGAGACCTCTTGGAAGATGAAAACCAAGGGTTAGTGCAATTTTAATAATTTGTATCATATGGATGAGATTGCATATCACATTTATCCTAAATTTATCTTCTATTTTTCATGAGTTTCAACACCATGCAATTTTTCATTGAGCATACAATAGCCTCTAATATTCAAGGAATTTAGATTCTTCAATAACAACAATAAGTACCTTCTTGAGCCTTTGGTTTCATCAAACAAAAAAACCTTTAATAAGAGTGCTATGAAATCATGAAAATGGAAATAAAAACTGAAAGGGTAATATTAGTTTCCATTTATTTCAAAATACACTCCACAAAATTTTGTTTTAGAGGGATCACAACACATCCTTAAGGCACTAAATGCTCATTACAATCATGCTCAAGCCAATTCATGGATATTAAATTTTATTTAAGTTTATAGAAATATGGTAGGCTATGTATGTATAAAAAAATATATGAAATAAACTTATGTTATCTAAAATTTCATATCTGTATGTGTTGGCGGGAAAAACTTCCCTAAGGTAATAGTTGACTACCTCAACAGATTGAATCAAATAATCAAGAAACATATGTTCAAGAAACAAAATTATACAAACTACCAAAGTTGGAGCTGAGAGGAGTACATATAGTTTCTATGTTCGATGTCGATCCTGTAGGGTCCTATCGATGCATTGAAAATCACTGCAACAACATGGGAGAAAACTACCTAGTCGGGGACTTGAATACCATCCCTTTTCCATTAGGAATAGTGGCTTCAAATTGATATAATGGGACTAGTTTCCCAATAAAAATGCGATAGAATGGATAGACTGTTTATAACCAAAAACTAAGTGATGGATGGCATGGTTTATAAACTGGAATACATGTATATTAATCTATGTATTACTCGGGGTTACTTATCTTTATGCGATCTAAAATAATTTTCCTTAGTGCATGATAATAAAGATTAATCAAACACCTACAGAATAAAAGTATCTTAAGTTAATTTATTTTCATTAAATAGTTAATCAAAATAATTGATGAAATGCATATCGCAATAAAACAACACTCAAAAATCACTTATATATGTATTAAGGATGAAAATTATAGCATGGCCATAAGTGAATTAATACAGAACCGCATTAGAAAATATACATATAATAAGAAATATAAAGAGGAATGACTGTCAATTCATAAACAAAACAGAAATAAAATGATAAAAGTATCCGATGTATATTACTCTTCTCATGAAAGAAATAGTTCTAGTCCAATATTTATCATTAAGATGATTTGAAAAGAACAAAAGTTGAAGCCTCCAAAGCCTTCTCTACAAAACTTTAGGACCCTAAGCTTGTTGTTCTACTAAGATAAAATTCAAAAGTACAGAAATGAAAGCTTCCAAAGTTTTTATTTATAAAAAATGGGGACCCCTTCTTTGTAGAAATGAAAGGATTTATATAACAAAAATAGAGGAAAAAAATAGATAATACATAAAAGTGTTGATGAGGTTGAAACAACTCTCCTTAAAATAAGTGAAAATAATAAAGAAATATAAGTTCTTGAAATGACAAGCTCATGAATGCAATTGTGTCTATTCTTTCATTCACTGCTTGAGCTCATAAATACCCATCATTTGTTTCACTTTAGTGGGATGGCATGTCATCATGCATAGCTATCCAGTGTAAACTACATCTGAAAGAGGAGGAAGCATATGAGTGGATGGGTCAGCAAGGAAGCACAACATTAGCCACTGACTATGTCACTTCACAAGATATTTCCAATACATCTCCGAGTCAATTTTGGTCAACCTTTTAATTGCTTTTTACTCTTATTTTGAATTTTCTTTCCATTACCTTTCCAATACTTCAATATCAGGAAGATTACCAGGTGGGAATTCTTGAATCAGGTTCGCATTATGCATGTTATCATTGATAGTTTCAATGGCGTTATTGGAAGCATTGGTTTCCCTGGAGACTACTCATTTTTCCTATTTCAACTGAATGTACCAATCAGTAAAGAGGGTTTCCTTGTGAGATTCCTCTATTCTGGGAAGTTCTACTACTATTTCTTCTAGTGTATCCTGTCATGTTATAAATCCTAAGATTTTATCATCAACGTCATTGAAATTCACCCTTAGATTGAATGACTGATTCATCAGTGAATCACTTTTAACACAGTGGATTGATGATATATAACTTTTGACAAAAAAATTCTTCTTGCTTTGATAACAAAGTGTTTAGCTCCAATGCTTCCTTTATAAAGTCCTCTACTTTAGGATTGTCCTTCAACCGATCAAGTGAGAACTAGAGCTATCAGATTCGAGCATCCTTACTATTGGTATTTCCTTGATGTTGGAGCTTTAATCGATCAAAGCTCAGTTGGAGTTGAGACAATTGTGTCTTTACTTGATGGTCAATACTTTGTATTTCATCTCCCAACTACTACTCCAACTATTGAATTCTCTCTTATTTTTCCCTGACTAATTGTTGAACTTCTACTACTTTATCAACCGTAACATATGCAGAGGCATATGTGAACTATGACAACTTTGTCAAATTATCTGAAGGATCAGTTTTCATATCCTTCCATACTATTTTGATTGGTATATCACCAGGAATGACTATTGATGATGGTTCTGTTCTTCTCTTTTTTCTCTGTCTTTTCACCATAGCCCAATGTCTGGGAATGTAAAAGATGTCAAGTGGAGGGATTTCTTCCACTTTAAGGACAATTTCAGATGAACGGAATTCCGTGATGCTTTCAATTTCCTTTATAGTGACAACTTTATCAAAATCCCTATCAGTAAATGAGCTATGTCCAGTGTTCTAGGGTGTGCTGAGTTTTTTCTCCATCTCAATATTTTCTCCTCCTTGCTCTCATTTAAGCTGTTGATCAAACTATTTCTAAGCTTCATCAAGTTGATTATTGAAGGGTGTTTTATCAATATGTATTTCTGTGGATATATATTCCACTTCAATATCCTTAGAAACCTATTCTAAGTTCTATCCTAAATTCTACTCTGAACCATTTTTTGAATCCTTCTCTTCTTGGGTAATCGACTGGGGAACCCTCAACAGATCCAAAGGGAAGTTCTGTAGTCTTATTTCTATGTATTATTGGAAGTGTGCTACCCTTTGTGGATCCAGTTTCAACGCATCCAAATGTTGTACTTGTGAAAATACCTCGACATATTTAAACAGTTCAACATAGTCATCATCTTCATGACTGAATTGCCTAATTTTTTACTTGGGCAGTAAAATTATGTGCAACTTTTTTAGGATCAAACTATCTCCCAAGAATAGTAGTAAGATTTAAACATTTAATAATATCAATTTCAAGTGAAGAATTCTTGAAATCATGTAGAGTATATACACCACATTGGATAGGGAATGAAGGCTAAAGATATTTCTTGGCTTTCTTTAGGGTCTTTGTTAATCCATCCCCTATAGTTTGATAGGAAATCTCTCTAGTGAGTAGTTGATTAGGGACATATATTGGGAGAACATGAGCAGGTCAAAGAATTCCATAGAATCTAACATAGGTAAATAACTCTTCACCAAAACACCTACCTGTTGGTATGAAATCAATTTTGGCCTCTTCAAACAATCTTGGGGCTCTTTTGTCAAAAATGGCTTGGTGAATTGGAAGCATGACTCCTTGGAAGATTTTATAGAAATGGGTGTGGAAATTAGATTCCCACAAGATTTTATGATACATATGGATGGGAGTGAGACCTTGAATTTCCCATTTCCATCCCATGGTTGGGGGATTTTGTTATATACCTAGGGGGGTAATATGGGGTACCGAGGGAGGTACCCAAGGCAATAATACAATAATGGGAAGGGCCATAGTAATAAATAAGGTGGTTAACCCATGTCATGTAAGGGACCACAAGTAGTTAATAATAAT
>APFE031680634.1:113481-125343 GCA_000404065.3 Pinus taeda | reverse complement strand
AGAAGAACTGCCATGGCAACTTCCATCTCAAGCGAGCGAGGCACCAGCGAGATCGAGGGTTCACCTTTCCCTTGGATGGCTAGATGCACGTGCATGGTATCAGTGGACTACTCTTTTGAGTAGATCTTATTATTTGTGTTCTTCCCATGTTTCGGGGACGAAACATGCTAAGGGAGGTGGAATGTTATATACCTAGGGGGGGTAATATGGGGTACCGAGGGAGGTACCCAAGGTAATAATGTAATAATGGGATGGGCCATAGTAATAAATAAGGTGGTTAACCCATGTCATGTAAGGGACCACAAGTAGTTAATAATAATGTAAGGGGCCCATGGTATTAGTTGATGGTATGAGGAAACCATGGTAATGATGCATGGTATTGTATGTATGAGGCCTATATAGAGGCTAGAGACTCCACATGGAGAGATATGAAGACAAGTATTCTTGTATGAACGAGCATATGGCTTGTGGAGTATTCTCTTTCCTTAAGGAGTGAATGTATGGTGTTGCCCTACCTTAAGGGTTTGATCAATAAAGTGAATCATTTCTATCTATTTTTGGGTTTATTTGCATTATCTTATTAGATCTATAATATTTCTGGGTTAGATCTACAACAGATTTGAAGTGAAATAGACCACATCCATGATATATGTGCTCATAAATTATGGTGGAACAACTCTAGTAGTAACATACAGATGTTTCCTAATTCTCAGATATGGGAGGTAATTTTATTTGAAAGGATAGTGCCCCAATCCATTATATAAGAATTGACTATTGCCTAAATGAGAGGAACCATTTGACTGAGAATTTAGTTGTATTAGGCTTCCCGAACAACCTACACATCATAGCTGTGATATAAGACTAGGCAGCGAAAAGAGAAGATATAGAGTACATACCCATTTTTCATGCTTTTGTTTGTTTGGGTGGGATCTCCATCATTTAATTGGATTTGATTCTATCTCATTCTCGCTTACAAAATTTTCATGGAAAGATTTTTCATACACCTTTTGTGGGTTAGGTATATGGTGCATTTTCTTCAAATCTTCAGTTGTGAAGGACCCAATGGTACTTTTCTTAAAGTCAAGAAATTCCTACAAGTAATTTTGATGTTCTTAATTATCAATTTTACCATATCATATAAGGAAGGATCTTGGGTCAAGCAATGATCCTATGAAGAAAAGAGCTACCAGCTTCATAGTTGGAGGCTTCAGAAGATGAAGCAACATTCGCTATTTCCACTCTCTGAATCACCTTAGCTACTTCACTTTCAAGAAATTGGTACATGGATTCCCATGAGGATGTTCCACTGTCTATCATGCATGTAGCATCTGAGAAAGTGGGGGCATTCCTATTACATCGGAAGCAGAAGGTGCAGATTATGAAGTTTCCATGGCTTTCTTTCCTTTCTTTTCTTTGGTCATCTTATTACACTGCTTCTTTTCAAGTTTAACTTGCAATTGGAAACAAAGAAGAATGAAGGGAAATAGGTTTGAAATGCGGGAGAATTTGAAAATAAAAGGCTTGAAATGATGGCAAACATAGTTTAAATGAGAACAAATCTTAAATATCTATATACAGGCCATTAAATCACCTTGGGGATTTAAATCATAAATACTGTTAGAAATCTTTAATAACTGAAATCATAGCTTAGTGTGATAATTTATTATCTCATTAATATATCATATCAAAAAACCTTTCAAATGGTAATTTAAAACATGTTTCCATGTGCTTTCCCAATATGCGATAGTGATATCATTATATTGGTTATTTGGATATGGGAAGTCCACGATGCGATGATCGTAATATCATAACCAGAGGTTTTGAGTAGAGGGGAATGGATATAACCAAAGGCCTTTTGCAATTTAGAAATTATGGGGAATGGTGTGGCATTGGAGCGGGCGCTACTGATGATTTAATAGGTGCTATTTTCCTTTGAGTTATTCATTGTTGTGATTTTATTAAAGTCACAACTTTTAATAAAGGTATTTATCACAATCGGAAGATTGAAAGTGAGGGGAGCGACCTGCCTTTTACTAATTTTTGATTCATCCCAATAAGGCATATTTATAGGTTGTGTTAATTGTTATATTGGTTCCAGATGGTTTATCACATGCCGCAATAGGAGTGCTCCTTAAGGCTTTTATATATCGTGCTCATTTATAAATTTTGCAATGTAGGCAAGCTTCGATATAGAGTGGCTATGTTGAAAATAATAAACGCTTTTAACGCTTTCGTATGTTTTTTTCTCGGGGGCTATACTTTATTGAATCACAAGTATCAAAAGGATAAAATGAGGAGTTGCTCATTAAGACTTGCAAAGTGCGATAACGTCTGTATTTCTTTAAGGCAGACTCATCTGAGTTGTTCTAGCCAATGAAATTTTGATTTATTTATTCAAATAAGTTCAAATTTGTCATTTTAAAACACTAAAATGTTTTATTTTCCTATTTTTAATTTTTTTAAAATTTTAAGGGTCCCCATTTATTTATAAAATAATTTCCTATGATATTTATATGTATATAAATGGGGGGGGTTGTTGAATAACACAACAAGTCCAAACCCTCTACTTCCTCCCAAGCAAGCAGACCTACAACACAATTCAAAGAAGCATATACATAGAAGGTATTTGAAGGTGCGTGCAATTTAAAACATGTTTCCATGTGCTTTCTCGATATGTGATAGAGATATCATTATATTGATTATCTAGGTATGAGAAGTCTGCAATGCGATGATCGTAATATCGCAATCGGAGGTTTTGGAGCAGAGGGGAATGTATATAACCAAAGGCCTGTTGTGATAGTAAAATTGTCAGGAATGATGTGGTATTGGAGTGAGCTCGACTGATGATTTAATAAGCACACTTTTCCTTTGAGTTATTCATTCTTATTATTTTATTTGAAGTCGTGTCTTTTAACAAAGAGCTTTACTATAATTGGAAGATTGGAAGTGAGGGGAGAAACCTACCTTTTGCTAATTTTTGATTCATCTGGTAATGACATATTTATAGGTTGCATTAATTGTTATATAAGGTCTAGAGTGTTTATCGCTTATCACAATTAGAATGGTCCTCAGGGCTTTTATATATCGCACTTGTTTATAAATTTTTGCAATGCGGGTGAGCTCTAATGTAGAGCGGCTATGTTGACAATACTTAAGGCTTTTAAAGCTTAAGTGTGTTTTCTTCTCAAGGGTTATACTTTATCGCATCGCAAGTCTCGAAAGGGTAAAATGGGAAGTTTCTCATTAAGACTTGCAAAGTGCAATAATGTTGGGATTTATTTAAGGTGGTCTCATTCAAGTTGTTCGAACTAATGAAATTTGGATTTGTTTATTCAAATAATTTCAAATTTGTCCTCTTAGAACACTAAATTTTTTTATTTTCTTATGTTTTTTAAAAATTTAAAAGGTCCCCATCTATTTATGTAATAATTTCCTAAGAGATTTATACATAAATAAATGGAGGACGGGGTTCTTGAATAACACAACAATTGTCGATTCACTAGAAGAATCAGTTATCTCTGATTTAAAATAATGAAATCTATAAAACTATACCAAGGAAAGGAAAACTATTTTCCAAATATTTAGATAAGTAAAATTACCTTTGAACATAAAAACTCATTTAATCATAATTCCTTTTAAATCCTCTTATATATTAAAATATTTTTTGTTTATACCATGTCTTAATTAGTTGTAAAGATAAAGTAGTGGGCTTTTGCAAATTAGCCTTTTAATATACTCATTTGTCATAGGTAGAGTTGTTGCTGCCAGCAAGTGTTCATAGCCTCGACAAGGCTACCTTTAAACCATCAATGATTCAAAATCCCATCCATTTAAAAGTGTAATATTTAGAGATGATTTCAACAGTATATGTCATTTTTTTTATTCGATTACTTTTCTTTTGATAATTTTTTGCAATACCTAAAAGTCATTGTCTTGGTTTGGTGACCAGAAAGGGACAATGTCATTTGTTGGTTGTAATTGAATTGAACAATCTAGCTCATGATGAGACCCCTTTTCTTAAGATTAAAATAGTTATAAGCCATTAGCCTGGTTTGATATTCAATGTTGGCAATGTTATTCTATTATTTCCCTATGATCATGGTAAGTTGGATCGTGATGAGACCCATTATATTTTAAGGTTAATATATTTTTGAATTACACTCTAGAAAAAAGTAAAGTTAATGGATGGGGAACATCATTGACTCCTTAAGAGTGTTCGATGACAGTTTTAGAGTTAGAGATGCTTAGTTGTAAATAGTTATTGCATTGTTAAAAATCATAAAATGTTTTTAAGAGATTTTATTGTAAATCTAAAAGTATGTTATTTAACATTATTTTCTAACAAAACTAAAAAATGTAAATGTGATAATGTTACAGTAGAATATATCATCTTCTAGGAAAGGAATTCCTTCAAAATAGGCCCATTGACCGGAAGAGAATCTCTCTTTCCTATTAAATATTGCAATATGAATGTTGATGGGCCTATTTTTTCAGCAATTTGAAATGGTCCAAGCCACATTTTCTGGAATTTAGTATGCTTTCCTTTCTCCTCATGTGCTTTGTCCCATTTAAGGATGAGATCTCCAATTTGAAAAGATTTCGAGGAAACAAAACTTGCATCAAAAGAAGATTTGACTAGTTGTTGATGGTGAGTGTGTGTAAGCTCGGATTTGGCTATGTCTAATGAGGGAAGAGCTAAATTTGAAGGAATGATAGCCTCTTTCCCATATACTAGATTGAAGGGAGTACTACCTATTGAGGCCTTCTGGGTTATTCGATCTTCCCATAGAGAAAATGTCAAAGGTTTGTGCGAATTCTTCTGGATCTGATCAATAGTTATTATAAGGTTCTTATTGGTTGATTCTGCAAGATCATTTCCTTGGGGCTACTAGTTGGCATAGTACTTAAGTTTAAAACCCTTCTTAAGAGAAAATTCCGTCATATTATTTCCTGAAAAGTAAGAAGCATTATCAAACATAAGTACAGTTGGTAAGACAAACCTAGTAATAATGAACTGATCAATGAATTCAATGATGGCATCAAAATTGGCTAGCTTTAGTGCAATTTCTTCCACCCACTCAATAAAATAGTCTGTAGCTGTAAGGATATACTTATGCTTCTTTGAAGAATGACGAACAATCTTACCTATGATGTCAAGTCCCCATTGTTCAAAAGGTTGTTCAATGTTGACTCGTTGTAGAGGTAAGGTTAGCTTTCATTGTCTTCGAGTAGAGGTATGACATATTTTTCATTTCCTCACATATTCATAGATATCCTTGAACAAAATTTTCCAATAGTACCCCACATGCAATATTTTACGTGCAATAGTATCTCCTCCAAAATGTCCACCAACTGGTTTGTCGTGGAGTTCCTACGAAACCTTACGTGCTTCAGACTTTTCTAGGCATATTAATAATACATAATGATAATTTCTTCTGAGTAACACATCCTTAATGATCTCGTATTGATTGGATTTTAACCTTAAATCCATTTTTCTTTTGTGATTGAGTTCAGGGGGAGCATATCCATTTTTAAACTAGAAAAATATATCAACATATTGGGGCTCCAAGTCATTTACGATTACCTCATATATGTGTACAGTATTACCTGAGTCCTCATTTGCTGGTAGCTTGAAAGCTCTTATAAGAAATCTACAAAAAACTTTCCCATTGATAATTTTAGCTAGTTTAATGTCAATATCATATTCTTGCAGGGTTGTTACCCAATTTTCACTCATTTCCACTAATTCCCTTTGCATAAGCAATTGTCTCACTACTGAGAATGGGACTATTATTTTAGTGTGTGTGTTTTAAGAGAAAAGGCCTGAAGTTCTTTACAAATTTAAAAATAGAAAAAAAAAATCTTCTCCACCTCTGAATAATTTAGTTCATCAACTTGAAAACTAAAATTAAAGAAAGAGATGGGTGCTTCAATTTTTTTATCATTAAGTTGTGTTAGAACAATAACATAAGATGCTTGAGAAGCAAAAGTGTACAAGGTGAAATGATTAGAAAAAATTGGAGTTGTTAAAGACGGAGCATTCATAATGGCTTCTTTGATTAAATCAAAAGCTTCCCTTTCATTATTTCCACACTTAAAGATCTATTTTTTCTTAATCATGGTGGGTAATGGTAAAACAATTTGGGAAAAGTCAGGCACAAATCTCTTAACAAAATTCATCTGACCTAGAAAGAATACATAGATTTTTTATTATGGGGCAACGAAATTTCAGAAATGTCTTTTATTATATCATGATCAACACAGATTCCATTTTTGGATACAATAAACCCTAAAAATTTACCTTCATTTGGAGTGAAATAAGATTTCCTTGGATTTAGAGAAATTCCATACTTCTTGCAGTGTTCAAATATCTATTTAAAATCATGCAAATGATTGTTTCTCTTCTTGGAGTAAACAGTTCTGTCATCCATGTAAAAAACCAATAGTTTTATTTTTCAGACCCTTGAAGGCTATATCCATGGCTATTTAGAAGGTTTCCCCTACATTTATTAAACCAAAAGGCATTTTCTAATAGCCATATGTTCCCCATTTATTTCTGAATGTAGTCTTTAACCTATCATATAGGTGGACCAAGATTTCGTTATACCCTGAAAAACCATCAAGAAAAGACACTAGTTCGGAAGAAGATATTGATTACAGTATTTTTTCCATGGTCGATAATGGGAAATTCTCCTTCTGACAAGCTTTATTGAGATTTCTAAAATATATGCAAATACGAATATCACCATTTTTTTCCTGACCGGCACTAAGTTTGAAACCCATTTTGAATTCCTAATAGGAAATATAATCTTGATTTAAGGAGTTTATTTATCTCAGACTTGATTTGGGTTTCTAGATTGTGGTGACTTTAATTAATTTCTATTGTACTGGTTTGGCATTGGATATCATGGGAATACGATGTTGTATGATGGAGGTATCATATGTTTTTAGATTTTCGTAGCTCCAAGAAAAGATACCTTTATACTTTTTTAACAAATGAATAAAGGCTAATCTCTCATTAGGTAAGAGACCAAATCCTAGATTGATGTTTTGTGGTTTGAGATCAGTTCCAAGGTTTACTAGTTCAAACCTTAAGGTTGAACTTTAGAGTGTAGAATTAGTAACCTTCTCAAATTTGTCTTTTAGATCATAAATATCTTCAAGCTTTACCATAGATTTAGGTATGGGATTTTCATTGGATTTCTATTTCAATTGATTATCATGTTTTTTTCATCAATTGTCTAATCATCATATGATCCTCCAAACGTTAACAAGCTTAGGATAGCTTCATTGTCATTAAACATCACCAATTGGTGACATTATCGGGAATCGATGGTCAAAAAATTAATTTACGCAAAACCTATCTAGACTGTAGTCTTCTGATGGTATAATCTTGGATGTTATATTAGCCAGAAGGTCAGCACTTGCATTTTGATGTCTAGGGATAGGAGAGATGTTGAATGCCAAAACATGTGAAGTAAGGTCCTGAACCAAAGATAGGTAATATTTTAAATGTCTAGAGAGACAATGAATGGTGTTTCTTACTTGTTTGATAATAATTTCATAATCTCCAAATACTTGAAGATATTTGATATCAAGATGTATTGCTTTATACAAACCCTAGATCAATTTCCGATATTCAACAACATTGTTTTTGCTTTCAAATTCCAACCTACATGCTAGCACTGTTTTTTCTCATTTTGGACTAATTAATATACAACTGCCTCCTCCACCATCATTGGATTTAGATCCATCAAAATATAATTTCCAAAATAAAGTTTTAACTAATGGTTTATCTATAAGATTTATACATTTGGAAGGATTTGTTTGATAAAAGTTCTCAATCTGGGAAGAAATAGAGTTATCCAAAAAAGGTGATTAATGTGCATTGAAATTTCTTGAAGATGACTGAGCATAGTAGTTTCCAATGATATTATTGTTAAAAGCTACTCATTCATTTTCATCTTCAAAATCACTTACTGTACACTTCAAATGTTTTTCTCGGTCAATTCTAATTTGCTTTGGATTTCCATCATAAGGGAGCCACATATGAGACCAATCTGTTGCAAAATAACCATGAAGTTTCTCAGACCAATCTCTGCTAATAATTAAACCATAAAACTCGAGAATATCAACAACTATTATGCCAATTACTGGACAAACTTTTGGATTAGAAGAAACTATAATGCTAACTGAATTCATTTCCCCTAAGGCTTCAACTTTTGTTCTATCAAGTTGGACAATGGGGACTGTAGAATTGTTGGGGTGAGACACTTAATTTTGTGTAGCATGATCTTATCATTATGTTATAGGAGGCCCTTGAGTCTATTAAGCAGTTGTGTAGATTTTTATTGAATATTTCATAAGTCAAGATAAAAGGGGGAGTGTGTGAGCTAGATCTATTGTCAATTAAGATAACATGGATGGAATCAACCTTGTTTGATGAATCATTAGGAGGATTACCCATTCCTCTATTATATTTGGATAACACAACAACAGGAAGAGGAGAATCATGATCTGCATTCAATACTTTTAGTAATAGATTATGCTAATGTTTGAGCTTACTGAGCTCATGAAGAGAGATATTTGCTATGGCTTTCTTCATGTCCTCCACTATGTTATATTCCATAGTATCAGCAACTACCAAGGTTTTGGATGAAGATGGAGGATTGGATGAGGATGGGGTTGGTTGAGGAGATGTAGAAGAATAATTTTCACTGACCATTTTATACTTGGTAGTAGAGGTCTAAGGCTTTTTCTTTTAGGTTGATTGTGTTGAAATAGTAGGGCCTATACTCCTAATGCTAATAGGTAAAGCTTCTTGCACATCTTCATTGTCAGAAGTAGGTAGGAGAAAATCCCACATCCCATGTACTTCAACCAATTCTTCATCTTTAGATTCATCAATAGATAATGTTGTTTCTTTATCATCTCCATCCAAATTAGACTCACCATTAGATATAATATTTAGAGGTTGAGGATTAAATGTTTGATTTCTCTTGAAGGATCTAAAAGGTTTTTTAAAATAGGACTCAGCTACATGTTTATTAATTTCTGCCATCTCATTTGGCATGGTTTTAAGGACTTTTTGTAAGAATTCAGGATCAAATCGATCGTGAGGGGCTTTATTCTTTGATTAATACTTAAACATAAATTTTTTTGTCTTTATTTCTTCCTGGGCAGTCTTCTTTTCTGTTGAAACTATTATCTTTTCTACAGATAGGTCTTCTTTCATGTTTTCTACTAAAGTAGCCTTATTGGCTATATCCAGAAAAATATATATATTGGAAGGGGCAGAAGAAATATAACAATCGACCTAAACATCAACACTGGGGCTTGATGTGACTGGGATTTTGTTTATCAATTTATTAAATCTAGAATTGAAATCCTTGATCTTTTCACCTGACTTAGCTTTTAATTGAGAAAGATCATGAATAAGGGATGCAGTTGTGTGATCATCACCGAATTTAGCTAGGAATTGTTCTTCAAATATGTTCCAATTAGTAATAGACTCTAGTGGTAATGAAAAATACCATGAACCTATCAATCCTTGGAGGGTGTAGGGAAACAATCTTACTACACAAAATTCTTCAACTACTCCATTAAGATTAACGACTAATGTATAATTGTGGAGATTCTCTTCAGCAGGTAATCCATCATCAGGGCTTAATTTTGAGAGCCATATTTCATGATGTTTAGGTACATCATGGAGAGGTGTTGGAATTCACAGAGCTCTAGGATTGGCCCATGGTCTGACTAGTGGTGGGGGTTGTTGTTGTCTTCCTACTATTATTGGAAATTGGGAAGAGGTGGATGTTGACGGTGATTGTGTGGAAGAAGAGGCAGCTTAGGTATTTGCGTTGAATTAACTGACACTGGTACTTTGAGAAGAAGGGGTATTAATAGGAATGAATGGAGGGAATGAAGGATTTTGTGGAGGAAAATTTGAAAAAATTTCAAGAGTAGATGTTTTTGACTCATATTTCTTAGTCTTTTTTTGGGAAGAAGGAAGAGGAAACTAAAATGGAGGGACCTCGAGCTTCTCAGTTTGAGAACAAGTCAAAATCCAAGTAGGTTGTAAAATAGAAGTTGCACTTCCTTTAGAAGCTTTATATGGCACATGATTTTCTACTGAAATAGAAATCTCTCCCAATTTCTTTATTAAAGTATATAATTTAGGTGATTCTAGATTATAATATAAAGAGGATACTTCAGGAAATGTGCCATGATATTTAAGAGGTCATTTCTCAACTTCTGATCTTGAAATAGGAGTTTTAGATGAAGATATAGAAGTTGGGGGTGATCTTGAGTGGGAGTGACTCTTGGAATGTGTTGGGTCCCTATAATACTAGTGATTACCCCATTACTATTTTAGTTGTACCACTTGTTAATATTTTTGTGCCCCTATTATCCCCATATTTTATTACTGTGCCTCATAGAATCCCTCTATTGTTATTTTTGTGGCTTTATATTATTATTGTTAGGTCGGCTGGGTTATATTATGACTCCTTAGACTCCTATATATACAAAGGAGGTTTTGTCATTTGAATCATCCAAGAATTGTTCATTTATGTAATGTAAAGGAGGTTGCCCCCTTGAAGAGGCTGAATTTTAAGGTGTTGATCTATCTTTTCTATCTTTTTCTTGAGCTGGTTTCATAACATTTGATATCAGAGCTTTAGATTCTAGGGTTTCTCTTCTCCAATTAGGTCATCGTGGCATTTTTTATATAATTTTTTTTTTGCAACATCTCAAAATCTAAACAAAAAACCCATTTGAAAAGAGATAGCACTAAATCTCGGGCTTGAATTTTAGAGCTTTTTGTGCTATATTTGCAGATATATGATCTAAGGAAGTTGGTATTTTTTCAGACTCCTGAATTACATTCCAAACAAGTGACCTGGAGAAAATTTTCATAACCTTCTCTCTGAGCATTAGATTGAAATTGTGTAAGAAGTTATAGAAAGACGATGGACTGTAGTTTCTTGTGTATATTTTTCAGAGTGAAAGGTCGAAACATTGACTCATGGCACGTCGTACAAGTTCGCTCTACTGAACTAGTCTATAATCAGGTCACTGAGGGAGATTTTGTATAACTCTTCCTTGGAGAATCCAATTTGGATCACACTGGTGGCATGGGAAAGAGGATGCAGAGGGCTACTGCAGGTCGCAATTCTAGGATTGGATGATTCAAAAGTACCGAGATACATCAGAGGCAATATCGAGCTCCTACCAAGTGAAAAACGGTGTGTAGATTTTTTAAATTTTTGCTTAAGCTTGGTTTGAAAATTTATTTTGAAGGAATTCAAAGGGCATAGTAGAGAATTATTATTGGTAACTAATGCCCCAAGGAAAGAAAATGCAAACACCTAGTAAGCAACCTGAAAGCTCTAGCATGACTCATGAAGAAGAGGAAGAAATGCTACATGATATATCAAAATTACAAGACCAGGTGCAACAAATTTCACTCTCAGAAAAGCTAATAGAAGCTAAGATAAAGGGTGTGGAAGCTAAGATGGATGATATGAAGATAGATTTGAAGACAAATTTGAAGAGAGACATGGTAGACTTGAAGACAGATTTGACAAATTTTCTATAAGAAATACTTACTAATGGTGAAAAGGTATTAAAGGAAACTCATGATACGAACAAAAGAAATGTTAATCATGATTTCATAGACTCTAAGGTGGGATCGAAGACCCACCATATTTCAAAAATTGATATCAGGAAGTTTGATGGCAAGGATCTCGCAACATGGATATTACAGATGGAGCAATTTTTCGATCTCAATAATGTGCAAAACACACAAAAGTTACATATTGCAACTTTATATTTGGAACCAAATCAGTTTGTATGGTATCA
>APFE031680634.1:79979-110249 GCA_000404065.3 Pinus taeda | reverse complement strand
TCAAAGTTCTTTCTCTGCTCCAGTAGTATTGGTGCACAAGAAGGATGGATCATGGCGCATGTGTCTGGATTATAGGAGCTCAACAAGCTCACTATTAAAGATAAGTTTCCCATTCCTGTCATTGATGAATTACTGGATGAATTGCATGGATCAATTTACTTCACCAAGTTGGATCTTCATTCAGGATATCATCAACTCAGAATGAAGACTGAAGACATTCCGAAAACAACATTTAGAACTCATGAGGGTCATTATGAATTTTTGGTCATGCCTTATGGCCTTACCAATGCACCTTCAACATTTCAAGGTTTGATGAATTCAATTTTCAAACCATTCCTTAGAAAATTTGTGTTAGTATTTTTTGATGATATACTAATCTACAACAAGTCTTGGAAGGATCTTGTTGAACATGTTGACAGGTGCTACAACTATTGGAGGAGAAACAATTATATGCAAAAAGATCCAAATGTTTCTTTGGAGTCCAAGAGGTGGAATATCTGGGTCATATTGTATCTCATGAAGGAGTTAAGGTAGACCCTAGAAAAAATTAAAGCCATTAAGGAATGGAAATCCCCACATCCATAAAGCATTTGCGAGGATTTCTCGGGTTGACAGGGTATTATCGCAAGTTTGTTAATAATTATGGGAGAATAGCAGCACCTCTAACAACATTATGAAGGAAAGATGCATTTTCATGGGACTCCGGAAGAAACAAAGTCCTCGCATCTTAAGAGGCAATGTGCCAAGCACCAGTCTTAGCTACACCGGACTTCACAAAAACCTTTATTGTGGATGTGATGCTTCAGGAAATGGAATTGGTGTTGTTCTAATGCAAGATGAAAGACCCATTGCTTTTGAAAGTCGTCCAATCAAGGGAAAGTTTTTACACAGAGCTATTTATGAGAAGGAAATGTTGGCAATACTCCATGCACTTAAGAAATGGCGACCCTACCTAATGGGAAGACACTTCAAGGTAAAAACGGATCATGATAGCCTTAAATACTTTGTAGAACAAAGATTATCCTCTGAAGAGCAACAAAAGTGGGTCACAAAGATGTTGGGTTATGACTTTGAAATCATCTACAAAAAAGGGAAGCAAAATGTGGTGGCAGATGCACTCTCAAGAAAGGATGAGGATGTGGAAGCATTGTGTGCGCCATTTCTATTATCCAACCAGATTGGATAAATGAAGCAAGGGAGGAATGGAATAATGACGAAGAAGTGTGGGCACTTATTCAAAAGTTACAACAAGAACAAGATTCCAGTACGTCTGATACATTTAGCTGGAAAAATGATTCATTATTGTACAAACTCGCTTATACCTCTGTAAGAATTCCCAGCTAAAAAAAAATATTCTTATGGAATTGCACACTTCTCCCTTAGGAGGGCACTTGGGATTTTTAAAAACATACCACAGGGTTAAGAAGGAATTTTTTTGGGAGGGCCTTAAATCGGATATTCAAAAGTTTGTGGTGGAATGTTTGGTTTGCCAATAAAATAAAGTTGAAACAATTAAGACACCGAGTCTATTACAACCTTTATCTATTCCAAGCTAACATTGGCAGGAGGTTTCAGTGGATTTTATCACAGGTTTACCCAAGTCCAAGGGAAAGATTGTCATCATGTTGGTAGTTGACAGACTTACCAAGTATGCACACTTTTGTGCATTATCACATCCATTTAAAGCCAGTACAGTTTCTACTGCATTTATGGAAACAATTCAAAAGCTACATGGAAACCCAAAGATTATTGTAAGTGATAGAGATCCCATTGGAAATTTTTGGACAAAATTATTTTCTTGTCTTGGTACTCAATTAGCTCATAGCTCATCTTATCATCCTCAATCTGATGGGAAAACTGAGATAGTAAAAAAATTTTTGGAAGGATATCTTCATTGCTTTGTATCTGATAAACAGACATAATGGGTCAACTGGTTGCCTCTGGCTGAATGGTGGTATAACACTTCCATCCATACAGCAACAAAAATTACCCCATTTATGACACTTTATGGGTTTCAGCCACCATCCATCACATCATATTTAAGAGAAAATTCTAAGGTTCAAGCAGTGTAACATCACATCGAACATCAACAACAAGTCCTCCAACTCTTAAAGGATAACCTCGTGTTGGCACGGAATAGAATGAAACAACCAGCAGATCAACATCACAATGAAAGAAGATTTGATGTAGGAGATTGGGTATTCCTATGGCTACAACCATATATTCAAATGCCCCTCAAGAAAGCTAAGAAGGATAATAAATTATCACCAAAGTATTATGGTCTGTACAAGGCGTTGCAAAAGATTGGTACTATGGCATACAAATTGGAGCTTCCTGCAACGTCTCGAGTGCACCCAGTTTTCCATGTTTCATGTTTAAAGAAGGTTATAGGTGACAAGCTCCCAGTTCAAACAATATTTCCAGAACTTGATGAGGAAGGAAAAATTATATTGGGACCGGAAGCAGTCACAGAAACAAGAACTCGACAGCTACGAAATTGATCAATTTCAGAGTATCTTATCAAGTGGAAGAACTTATCTGCTGAAGATTCAACATGGGAGGATGAGAATTTTATACAGAAGCATCCAGAACTACTCAAGCGTTGAGGACAACACTTTTTTGAAGGAGAGGGGCATGTTGGGCCCCTATAATACTAATGATTACCCCATTACTATTATAGTTGTATCCCTTATTAATATTGTTGTGCCCCTATTGTCCCCATATTGTTATTATTGTGCCCCATATAGAATCCCTCTATTGTTATTTTTGTGGCTTTATATTATTATTGTTAGGTCAGGTGGGTTATATTGTGACTCCTTAGATAACTATATATAGAAAGGAGGTTTTATCATTTGAATCATTCAAGAATTGTTCATTATGTAATGTAAAGGAGGTTGCCCCCTCGAAGAGGTTGAATTTTGAGGCGTTGATATATCTTTTCTATCTTTTTCTTGAGCTGGTTTCATAACAGAATGGCTTTTTAATTTAGATTGAGTTCCTTTTTCCATTCATAGTTGGAGTCGCTCCTTCGAGCACCAAAATGTTGATGCCTCAAATATCGTTGCAACAACATGGGGGAAAACCACCCGGTTCGGGACTTGAATACCATCCCTTTTTCGTTTGGAATAATGGCTCTGATTGGATATAATGGGACCAGTTTCCCAGTAAAAATGTGATAGAGTGGATAAAGTGTTTATAACTAGAAACTAAGTGATAGATAGGGTGATTTATACACTAGAATACATGCATAGTAATCTATCTATTACCCGAGGTTTCTTATGTTTATGTGATCTAGAATAGTTTTCCTTTGTGCATGATAATAAAGATTAATCAAACACTCACAAAAATGAAAATATTTTAAGATAATTATTTTGATTAAATAGTTAATCAAAATAATTGATGAAATGCATATCACAATCAAATAACTCTAAAAAAATTCTTACATATGTATTAAGGATAACAATTATACCATGTTCAAAAGTGAATTAATATAGAACTACATTAGAAAACATACATATAATAAACAATATAAAGAGGAATGGCTATCAACACATAAAAAAAAAATATGTTAAAAGTACCTAATGTATATTACTTTGCTCATGAATGAAATAGTTTTGGTCAAGTCTTTCTCATTAAGATGGTTTCAAAAGTACAAAAGTGCAAGCTTCCAAAGCCTTCTCTACAAAACTTCAGGACCTTGATCTGGTCATTCTATTAAGATAAACTTGAAAATTACAGAAGTGCAAGCTTCAAAAGTTTTTCTTTATAAAATTTGGGGACCCTTTCTTTGTAGACATGAAAGGGTTTATATAAAAAAAGTAAAGTATAAAAATAGACAATACATAAAAGTGCTGAGGAGGTTGAAACAACTCTCCTTAAAATAAGCAACAATAATACAACAATGTAAGTTGTTGAAATGACAAGCTCATGAATGAAATTGTGTCTATGATTTCATTCGCTACTACAGCTCGTAAATATCCATCATTGGCTTAACTTCAGGGGGATGACCTGTCCTCATGTGTAGCTGTCCATTGTACACTCCATTTAAAAGTGCAGGGAGTCTATGAATGGATGAATCAATAAGACTTCGGATCATTATCCACTAACTGTGTGGCTTTAGAAGATATTTTGAATACATCTCCTGGTCAAGTTTGGTCAACTTTTTAATTGCTTCTTCCTTTTCTTTTCAAGTTTCTTGTCATTTCATTTAGAGGAATTTGATATCAGGAAGATTACCAGGTGGGAATTCTTGAATCAGGTTGGCATTATGGAGGTTATCATTGATAGTTTCAATTACGTTATTGGAAACATCTATTGCCCAGGAGACTTCTCTTTATGCCTATTTCAACTGAATGTCCCAATGAATAAAGAGGATTTCCTTGTGAGATTTCTCTATTCTGGGAAGGTCTACTGCTCTAACTTTTGGAGTATCCTTCCATGTTATAAGTCCTGAGATTTTATCACCAATTTCATTGAAAGTCACCCTCAAATTGAATGATTAATTCATTAGTGAATCACTTTTAACACATATTGGATTGACGATAAATAAATTTTGAAAAAACATTGCTTGTTGCTTTGATAATAAAGCATTTAGATCCAATGCTTCCTTTATAAATTCCTCTACTTTAGGAGTGTCCTTCAATTTATCAAGTGAAAACTAGAGCTATTAGATTTTAACATCCCTAGTACTGGTCTCTTCCTCATGTTGAAGAGTTAATTGATCAAATTTGTGTTGCAGTTGAGACAATTGTGTATTTACTTGATGGCCAATACTTTGTCTTTATTCTGCCAACTACTACTCCAACTGTTGAATTCTCTCTTCTTTTTCCCTGGCCAGTTGTCGAACTTCTGCTGCTTTATCAATTGTAGCATATGCGTAGGCACCTATGATTTGTGACAACTTTGTCAAATTCTCTGAAGCATCAGTTTGTGTATCCTTCCATACTATGTCCATTGGTATATCACTAGGGATGACTGGTAATGATGACTCTATTCTTCTCCTTCTTATCTATCTTTTCATCACAGCCCAATGTTTGGGACTATAAATGACGTCAAGAGGAGGGATTTCTTCCACCTTCAGGACAATTCCAGATGAAGGGAATGTCAGGATGATTTTAATTTCCTATGTAGTGACATATTTATCATAAGCTCTATCAATAAATGAGTTTTTTCCAGTGCTCTAGGGTGTGTTGAATGTTTTCTCCATCTCAATATTTTCTACCCCATGTTTTCCTTTACGTTGCTGATTAAACTATTTCCAAGGTTCATGCAACTAATTACTTAAGGGTGTTTTATCAATATGTATTTCTATGGATTTATCTTCCACTTCAATATCCTTCGAAACCTATTCTAAGTCTTGTTCTGAATTCTATTCTGACCTCTTCTTCGAATTATTTTTTGAATTCTTCTCCGAACCTTTTTCTAAATCCTACTCTTCTTGGGAAATCGGTTGAGGAATCCTCAACAGATCCAAAGGGACATTTTGTAGTCGTATTTCTCTGTATTCTTGGATTTGTTCTACCCTTTCTGGACTCAGTTTCAATGTAGCCATATTTCGTACTTGTGAAAATATCTCAGGAGATTTAAAAATACCATCATAGTCATCATCTTCATGACCGAATTCTGTAATTTTTACTTGGTCAGTAATATTTTGTGCAACTTTGTTAGGATCAAAATGTCTTCCAGGAATAATAGCAAGATTTAAACATGTAACATTATTAATTTCAAGCGAATCATGCTTGAAATAATGTAGATAATATACACCACATTTTATAGGGAATGAAGGCCAAAGATATTTCTTAGCTTCATTTAGGGTCTTTGTCAATCCATCCCCTATAGTTTGATAGGAAATCTCCCTGGCTAGTAGTTTATCAAGGACATATAATGGGAGAACATGAGGAGGTGCCAAACTTCCACAGACTCTAACATAGGTAAATAGTTCTTCACCAAACCACCTTCCTATTGGTATGAAACCAATTTTTGCCTCTTCTTACAATCTTGGGGCTCTTTTGCCAAAAAATCTTGGTGAATTAGAAGCATGAATCCCTGACAAATTTTATAGAAATGGGCATGGAAATTATATTCCCACGAAAATTTACGAAATATATGGCTGGGAGTTGGATCTTGAATGGTCAATTTCAATCCCATGGCTGGGAAATTTTAAGTGAAATAGACCACATCAATGATATATGTGCTCATAAAGAATGCTGGAACTACTCTTGTAGTAACATACCGATGTTGCCTAAATTCTCGATTTGGGAGGCAATGTTATTTAAAAGGATAGTGCCCCAATCCATTATATAAGAAATGAATGTTGAATCAATAACATGAACACATTTGACTGAGAATTTAGTTGTATTAGGGTGCCCAAATAGCCTACACATGACATATATTATATAAGAATAGGGAGTGGCGAGAGAAGATATAGAGTACATACCCGATTTTTCATGCTAGTGTTTGTTTGGGTAGGATCTCCATCATTTGATTGGATCTGATTGTACCTCATTATCACTTGAAAAATGTTTGAGGAAAGCTTTTTCATACACCTTTTTTGGGTCAGGTATATGGTACATTTTCTTCAAATCTTCAATTGTAAAGGACTCGGCGACTATTTTTATTGAAGTCAAGAATATCCTATCAAAGATGTTGATGTTCTCAATTATCCATTCTACCATATCAGTATAAGGAAGCATCTTCGGTCAAGCAATGATCCTATGAATAAAAGAGCTAGCAGCTTCATATTTGGAGGCTTTAGAAGATGAAGTAGCATCCATTGTTTCCACTCTTTGAATTACCTTAGCTCCTTCACTTTCAAGAAATTGGTACATGGATTCCCATGAGGATGTTCCACTGTCTGTCGTGCATGTAGTGTCTGAGAAAAGTAGGGTCATTTTTGTTACATTGGAAGCAAAAGGTGTGCATTGTGATATTTAAATTACTTTCTTTCCTTGCTTTGCTTTGTTAACCCTATTACACTGCTCCTTCTTGGGCTTAACCAGTAATTGGAAACACAGAGGAATGAAGAGAAATATGTTTGAAATGTGGGAGAATTTGAACATACAAAGCTTGAAAAAACGACAAACATAGTTTAAATGCGAATAAATCTAAAATACATATAACATGCCATCCATTCACCATGGGGATTTAAATCATAAATACCGTTACAAGTCTTTAATAACTGAAATCATAGCTTCCTGTGATAATTTATTATCTCATTAATACATCATATCGCAAAAAAAAATTCAAATGGTAATTTAAGACAAGTTTCCATGTGATTTCCTGATATGCGATAGAGATATCATTATATCATTTATTTTGGTATGGGAAGTCCACGATGCGATTATCGCAATATCACAATTGGAGCATTTGGAGTAGAGGGGAATGAAAATAGCCAAAGTTCTTTGTGATTGCGAAATGACGGGAATGATGTGGCATTGGAGCGGGCCTGACTGATGATTTAATAATCGCTCTTTCTGTTTGAGTTATTCTTTCTTATGATTTTATTACAGTTGCACATTTTAACAAAGAGGTTTATCGCAATCGGAAGATCAGAAGTGAGGGGAGAAGCTTGACTTTTTATAATTTGTGATTCATTTCGACGCAACATATTTATAGGTTGTGTTAGTTTTTATATTTTGGGCCTAGATGGTTTATCACATATCGTAATCAAAGTGGTCCTCAAGTCTTTTATATATCGTGCTCATTTATAAATTTTGTGATGTGGGCAAACTCTGATATAGAGTGCCTATGTTGACAATACTTAAGGATTTTAAAAATTAAGTATATTTTGTTCTCAGGGGATATACTTTATTTCATAATAACTCTCGAAAGGATAAATGGTGAGTTTCCCATTAAGAATTGTGAAGGGAGATAACGTCGGGATTTCTTTAAGGCGGGATCATTCGAGTTTTTCGGGCCAATGAAATTTGGATTTGTTTATTCAAATAAGCTCAAATTTTCCTTTTAAAACAATAATATGTTTTATTTTCCTATTTTTTTTTAAATTGAAGGGCCCCCATTTATTTATATAATAATTTCCTAAGATGCTTATACATAAATAAATCGGGGGTTGTTGAATAGCACAACAAGTCCAAACCCTCTGCTTCCTCCCAAGCGAGCAAACCTACAACACAGTTTAGAGAATCATATACATAGAAGATAGCTCAACGTGTGTGTATAATAGACATGTTATATCATTAAGCATAAACATATAAGTCATGACATATTACACATAACTTTAAAAACATGAGATCTTAACATATCAAAAACTATATAGAGATCCTTATTGATATCAACAAAGAGTAGTGGAGAGATACAACCTAATCCAACCACAACACCAACGAAACCTTCCTCCACAACCATCTAACCCAAGCCTCAAATATCACCTCTCAAGCATGTGAAAAAGGATGCCATATAATGAAAGATGAACATTTATGCATGGAAACAAGGGTTTCCTATGCTTGGGAGTGCAAGAGGCATAGGTAAAATCAGACTTGATCTGGGGACCATAAATACTATATTGTTGATATCATATCTCCTTGATTTACTTAGGAAATCCCATGAGGTGTATAAATACCACCAGAAATCAATTGATTGAGTTAGGCCACGGGCTCTTGTAGGTGGGATTTCGGTGGATCCCATAAACCCCATCCAAAAAATAGGAATTTTTTTTCATATTTTAAATATTATATGCGGGTATGTGTTATGGTACATGGATGTGTACGTGATTTTTAAAGGGAAGAGTCGTGTATGGAATTCAAAATATTGTTTTTTAATAAATGATCAACTCTTTATGGGAAAGTGCTACCCAAGACCATACTAGAGCATCAGAGCTACATGAGTGTTTAATGACGCTATAATACATTACCCCTAATATATGAGGTTAGAAGGGGTAGATAATGGCTGAAATGTATTAAGTACAAAGAGAGATTGTTTGGGGACCTAAGAGGAGATCACTATATTCCATCCCACTAAATTCCTATGAAAGGAGGCAGAAAGAAGACTCATGTCTGAGGCAGGAATACCCATGCTTAGAGATAGTAAATCATGCTTATGGATCAAGTATAGAGTGTATCCAACATGTATACATAAGTGTATTAAGAAGATTGAATAATACATAGTGGACCACCTAATCATAATCGCAAAGGAAGACACTAGAGCTATGTCTCAATATCAAATATAGAAGAAAATCTTATCAATGATGCTCAAAGAATGTGTGATCACTAATGCTCCATAATTGATCCTCATAATAGTACCAAGTCATATAGGTGGAATAGTGGTAATGCATAAAATCGGGTGTCAAAATACAGAATGTTATTGTGATGAACTGCAATATATAAGGGTGTCTAGTAACAATGGAAAAAAATGAAAGAGCTAACAAATGAATCAAGATGCTAACACAACTACAGGTCTTCACCGCAAAAAATGGTACATTTCCACACTATGGGAATAAATGAGCTGAAATTGACCATGTGAGAAATCATTTGATTACACTTTATTGATGTATAACATTAACAAACATGAGACAACTCACGAATAATAATGATGAGAGTCAAGGTACCCCAATACAATCTAATGAGTGTGAATAAATGTGTTAAATTCGAACACTTGAGAGAATCTATCAATTATGATATATTCATGTATTCTCACTTTCGATAGTGAAGCAATCTGCCACAGATGAATGCAAACCCTAAGTACTAAAAAAATGACTCTAGATCTTGTTCTTAGAGTAATGAGTTGGAGTCAATGGGAAAATATTTTCTGGAAAGAAGGCATTAAGGCATCCCACATTAACTAGCACAAGTGTAACTCGTAGGTCAATAATTTGGAAGAAATCAGACGAAAAAATATGAACCATTCCAAAGTACGTTTCTGGCATACACAAGATGTGGCTAGCGCACAACAGAAACCATCTAAACCAACCAATAATGAGAGTTGACATAAAGGCAAGGAATCCACCAATAGGGCCAAATGGAAACCAAGGTACTTCATGAATCCCAATGTGTGATAATGTAAGATGACTTCGAACACAAGGGAAACAACTCAGTTAAAGACCCATGCTACTGATCAATGTTGAGCACAACATCACCTATCAATGATGTATATAGGGCCAAGGTGAATCTCTAGGCCTACTCTCAAAGAAAAATTTTGGAGTCGATAAGAGCAAACTCACCAGGAAGAAGTCAATGGAGACCTTCTTAACCAACATGAGAGAAGGACTAAATAATTGATGTTATAGTGAACATAACTTGAAATACCAAGTATGGCTAACTGCAAATGATTCAAGAGACACCGTAGAATGGATGACACAAGTTTACTTCCCTTGAGAAAAAACACGACTCAAATGTGACTCTATGGAAGCATAAGATAACTTTGTATAAGTTTGAAATATAGGAGACATTAAAAAACTCTCCATATGATTGGAAGAGATAACCAATCGGGGTAGGAATGACTCAAGAACAAGGTTATGGCTCTCCTAAATTCAAACTAAGCCCCATCCAAATGGAGGAAATATTTGTTTTGAGTGCTTTATTTTAGGATGACACAATTGACTGTTGATGCCATCAAATATAGAAGTAAATGTCTTGTTCCCACTCTTTTTTGGAATATATATATATATATATATACCTATACACACACCACACACCACACACACACACACACACCACCACATATATATATTTATATAGTTTTGTTTTTAATATTTAAGGCCTGAAAAATAATAAAGGAATGCCTATAATAGAGTGGAAATAATGTGTTAAGGGCAGATGAACTAGATCCTGAGACTGAAACATTCCTATGCTCAATGAACGGTGGAAAATACTGGTCATCAAGACTCAAAGGAATTTTCTTTCCATGGAAAAAAGGTGTGAAGACACAAAGGCTAATGAATGCATGGTTGGAACTTGCAGAAAGGTCATGGTCAAAATTTGCTTATACACGAGTCCAAATGAAGCCATCTTAAGGCCAAAAGGGTACACGTAGTCAATATGCAATGCAATACTACAACTTAAAGCATGGAAGCCTCTAGGCTATAAACTAGAATGGTAGCAAGAAGAAGATGAATGAGGCTTCATCATCATGGTGTGACTAAAGAGGACTTTTGAGCCTAAACAATTCTTGCAGCATGGGAAACATATGCTAGCAAGGATCTAACTAGGAAGGCCATTGAAGGAGTGGCTCTACCACTATGTTACAATTTTATTAGATGACGAGTGAAAGTAGTTTGAAAACTACAACATAATGGGGTTGACCCTATGGAAAACTATCACAATATGACGTTAAGATGCATAATGCAGTGGAAAAAGTATGTTCCCTAACCTATATGCCAGCGACTGAAACAATACCTGCCATGATAGGTCTGCGATCATGGATTTGAAGTGGTGAAACAATGTCACAAAGTATTCATTTACCCTAGAAAATAACCTCCCCCAACACTTCGAGCAAAAAATTTAAAAAGTTCAAGAAATAATAAAGTTAAAAATATGAAATTTATAAAAGTGTTTTTTAAAATTTTAATATAAAAGGACATTTTGACTCAAAAAAATCACTTGAACTTGCAAGTGTTGAGATATTAGGAGCAAACTAGGGAAAATCCATTTCACTAATTTCCTCAACCATTTTGTCAACCAAATCTTCCATGTAATTATAAATTCACAGTACCATCCATTTGATTGAATTTTAACTGGATTCATTCAATGTTTAACTATAGGATTTTGTTTTAAAAATTCCTTCTGTGTGTACACAGGTTGGCTCTTTTGGGACCGCATATAAAAATTCTTACATGTGGGTTTCCAATGGAAATGTCATGTGTAGACACGAATGCCTCTTAATAAATTCATGTATGTGTAAAGAAGAATGAAAAATATGATTTCTAATGTATGAATTCCCTCAATTTTGTAGGATGGAAATCATTTGGAAAGAGAGGGAGCACATTGATGTTGACAATGAGGTTTTGAGTCATTGTTTGGCATTGGATGCATTGATGTCAGAAAATTATATATTACGGAGAAATGGAACACATAAAATATTGAAAAAATATAAACATGAAAAATGCATAAAACAAGAGAGACATGGATATACGTGGTTCACCCAGTTTGGGCTACATCCATGGAGAAACATCCAGTCCTTCTTTTATTATATTATTTAGCAAATTGAAGAGATACAACCTATAGCAGAGCCACTGTAACACCCTCTTCGCTCTGAATCTCCTCTCTCTTTCTCACTCAAAATACAAATATACGTAGACGCAATATAATTCCCTCATATATAGTGAGGGGTTGCCTTCTAGGAAAAAAAAACTAAATTAAACATAACTTCTACCGTCAGATCATCCGCCTAATGAACAACCCAGATTGACTAGAAATTACTAGACTTTTACAAGGCAATTTTACATCTATTTTTCGCTTTGGGGGCATTGCCCCAAACCCCTGCCAGGGGATCGCTGGCCCCTGGACCCCCCAGCTAGGGCGGATCAGTCCCCCCAAACCCCCGAGGGGGGGACAAGTCCCCCCCGTGTGGAGGGGTGTACAGTCTTCCTGGGGTATACATCCGGCTAAGACCTTTGAATATAGAAGATAATCAAGCTCCACACCCAACAATTGAGAGGATGCAGATTGCTCAACTTTCATATGATACCAATTATGAAAACCCAAACTTGATTTTTAGAGATGCTTATTCATTACTGGGGTTTAGAGTAAGATATCTTTATGATTGATCATATTCCCTTACAGAATGAGGTGGAATATATTTACTTCATAATAGGAGTTTCCAAAAAAGGGGAAGTAGTAGATCTAAAAGAGAGGGCCTTGGGGGGCGAATGTTTCATACTACATAGGTCTCTATTGTACACCAGGGACAGATAAGGTTAGGACACAGATTCTAATAAAAAATGTGATGAGATTACTAATTAAAATTATCCTCTTTATCATTTTAAGGATATTTGGTTCAACATCACTACATTAGGCCTACATAATTTCCATGTTCTTGGCAGTAGAGTGCCTTTGTTCAATAGTCTTTGATTGGTGCAAAATGCTCTTGGTCTGCATGAAGAAGCAACTGCCTTCAGTGATACAAGGGAAAATGAACCATTTTGGCTATGCTAGCATACCTTGTTCATTTTTCTTTACGAGTGTCCCAACACTCTAACCAATAGTGTCTACAACCATTATCCATCCCACGGATCTGAGGATGGTTGGGTGGGCATACTTAATGAAGTGACCTAGGGAGGCAAAGTCACTAGAGAAGCATTCGATCAAGATTTCTTCCTATGGTGGGAGAAACAAGTTGTAACTATAGATGACTAACCTTATGCAGGTATAGATTATCAAGAGGACCCAGATCTAGCACTTCTTGAGGGCGTTACATGGAGTGATATAGGTAAATTTTTTAAATTTATATGTTGTTTTTTTCTTGGATTTTAAAAATGATCTTAAGAAGATAAAATTCTTTTTCGATGAAACAAAAATATTACATGATTATTTACTCATGATGCAAATGTTGTACTAGTGGGACGTGAGGGTCTACCTAGGCATAAGCATCGTGGTAGAGACATGGAGAGAGTGGAAGCATATTCTAAGAGAGTCCTTCATGCATTCCAAAGGAACTTGGAGAGTGTGACTTGTCAGGTTCCCTTGGTAGCCGTAAAGGATCTACCCGAGGCCTTTTAGAGATGAGTGGTAGGAGTACCACGGGCATGGGTGTGTCTCCTCAGAATGGTGGAAAATGCCATCATATTTTTCAGTGAAGCTCATCCAAGGTAGGGTCCAGAGACTTAGCTTAGATGACTGATCTTTTTATGGACATGATTGGGCTTAAGCCCTAATTTTTTAGGACATTTGTCCACATTTTGTAATGTTTTGGAAATATTATTCATATCTATATATAGACAGTTTCACGATGATTTGATCATATATAGATGATTTTATGATATTTTTTATTTTAACGTGATAAATGACTAATGTGCCAATCTAATGCTTGATTGGCTATAGAACTAGAAAGTGAATTCTATGATCGTGGAATATGAATAAACCTAATAAAAATAATGATCTTTGTAATAATATCACTCTCAGAAATTTGAGATGTAATAAAATATCTCTCACATGATACATGTTATTTAATTAAGACACCACTAGTTGTGAGTCCAAATAAACCACTAATGATTCAATACCCAAAGATATTTCTTTAGATAATAAATTAATGACAACATTGTATTGAACCATATTGTTGGAAGCAAGACCAATACATATGCCTCTTGAGACTAACAACTAACGAGATGGATAATATATTACCCAAGTAGCAGAAACTAAGTTCCGAGTATGTCAACTAGCACCATCAACGAATCCTAAATACATCAGATCACCCATCGAAATTTGCCAAAGAAGATAAAAAATACCAATATCAGCACAAGATCCATAGATAGAAACAAATAACTATGTACAATATTTACAAAGCAAAGAAAATGCTATGAAATAGCCTAGGCATAATACTTCTTAAGATAGATCCCATTTTTGGGCTCCCATAGCATGTTTCCATCAAAGTCAACCAACTCATATGCACCTTTCTTCAAGGCCTTTTTTATAATAAAAGTACCATGCCACATGGGTTTGAACTTGCATGCCCCTAAGGTGTCCTTATCTTTGTCATAGACCATGACAAGGTCACCTTCAGAGAAAACCCTAGGATGCACAATCTTGTCATTTTGGGCCTTTACTCTCTTTTCATGAGCTTCATTCATTATGTATGCATCCCGACACTACTCATTAAAAAGTTCCAAATGAATAAGGCATTCTTAAAGACTCGAGGTTTCAGGAAAAAATTGAAACACTAATTTAAGAGATGGGATCTCACATTGCATGAGGAAGATTGATTCCAAACCATAAACTAGTTGAAAGGGAGTAAAACCCATTGTAGTCTTGACAGACATCTAGTATGCCCAAAGTACAAGAGAGATCATGATGTACCAGTTGGATTTAGATTTATTGACTATCCCTTGCAGGATATATTTGAGGAATTTTTTTATGGGTTCATCCTGTCCATTAGCTTGACGATAGTACAGAGATGAATTTTCCTCCCGAAATTCCAATTCTAAATCCAACTCAAAGATCATCTTATTATGAAAATGACTACCATGATTAGTGACAATCTCCCTTGGAATAAAGAAACATGAAATGATTTGGTTGAATAGTTAAAGAGTTTCTATCTCACCATCATTATTAAAAGTATGCATAGCTTCAACCCACTTCGTAAAGTGGTATACTACTACGATAATGTACTTGTGACCCTTAGTTGAAGTCGGGTTACAATTCGTAAAATCAATAACCCACTTAGTGAAATGACCGACAATGACGATAGGGAAAATCCGAGCTAGGTGAGTTTGCATTTTATGAGTGTAAATCTGACAAGGATGACACTTATTATCTTCTTCAATGCAATCTTTGAAAATCAAGGGCCAAAATTAGCCTACACACAAGACTTTTTGGGTTGTACCAAGTCGAGAGAGATGACCTCCATAAGCTTCATTGTGGAAGTTATTTAGAACAAACTCAACTTCTTCCAGGGTTAAAAAAAGCCTAAGGATTGAGTCAATACCACAATCATAGATAGTCTCACTGATAATAACATAATTTTGAGCTAGGGGATGCAATTTTCTATGTTCATCCTTCGAACAATTTTGAGGGAACTTCAAAGTCTGGAGATATAATATTGTGTCCCCATACTAAGGATTCAATGAATATATTAAGAAGAGATGTTCATGAGGAAATGATTCATCATAAAAAACATCCTCTTCACAAGAAAAATTTGGAATTGAGTCCATAAATATTAAATATTTTTTAGACTTAGCTGACACAAATTCGAGATCGAATTCTTGTAAGATGAAAATCCATTTATTATACTTTCCCCCAATCACTTGCCTACTGAGGACAAATTGAAATGGTTTGAAATCATCCAACAAAAAAAGGTTTTCTAAGCATAATATAATGACGAAACCGCTGGACAGTGTCAACTGCCGCCAAAGCCAATTTCTCTATATGAAAATACCTAAGTTTAGGACCAAATAAGCCTCAGTTCAGATAATAAATCACATACTCTCTTCGAGCATTGTCTTATTGAACTAAAAGCATACCAATGGTTTATTTTTCCACAATGAGATACAAGAGGAAATCTCTGCTATAATCGGGTGGACTCAAAAGAGGAATAGAGGTCAATGACTTTTTCAAAGCACCAAAGGAGCGCTAAGCATAATCATCCTAAAAAAATTGAACTCCTTTCATCAATAATCAGATAAATCCTTTCGTAACGTTGGCATAATTTACGATCAATATCCTTAAGCAATTGGCTTTTCCTTAGATACTCTGAAGTTGACGAAGAATCGACCGGGGAGGCAGCTAAAGTATTTCTTCAACTTTGAAGGGATCAACATGAATCCATTAATTCGACATAATTAATCCCAATAACCGACTAGATTTGACAGTGAAAATGCATTTATTAGGGTTCAACCATATCTTATATTGATGAAATATTTCAAAAACCAAATGAAGGTGTTTTGGATGATCCATTCTCTTTGAATAATGAGTAGCTAGATCATCCAAATATGCCTATATTATGTGCTTGATGTCATGGAAAGCATAAGATATGGCCCACTGAAAAGTGGCTCCAACATTTTTAGGCCAAAAGCCATCTTGTTGTACGGAAACCTACCCTAGGGGAATATAAATGTTGTCTTGTTTTGATTATCAGGATGGAAAGTTATTTGATTATATCTCGAGAAACCATCCATGAAGGAAAATATCTCATTTCCAGCACACTCATCAATGATATGATCGATAATGGAGTGGGTTAATTACCTTTATGAAAAACCTTATTAAAATACCTAAAGTCGATGCATACTTGGATCATTCCTTGCTTTTTATCAACGGGGATTTGATTCAAGACCCATTCAGTTAAAGGAATGAGGTATATGAAACCCACCTTAAGCAGATTATCAACCTCAACTTTAATAGTTACAACTTTCTTAGGATTTACCAGTCTAACATTTTGCCATATAGGCTTGGAATTTTCATATGTGTTGATCTCATGCTTAACTATTGATGGATCAATTCCAAGAATTTCTTCCTAAGACCAAGCAACCACATTTCAAAATTCCTTAAAGACATCAATATAAATCTTGAATTCTTCAAGGAAACATTAAGTGCCAATGAAGATATCCTCGATGATATTGGGATTCCTAGAAATGTTCACCAGAATGGTTTATGATATATTATACATATTACCTGCTACAAAAATATGTGATGGGGCCAAAGACTTAGAATTTTATGAACACTTCTAGATGAAGAAGGATAGGAAAATTTTGATTAAAATTCATGAAAATTAGGGAGAAAATATGATCGATGATGCAAATCATCCCATGATATTTTTTCACTAGTAATTTCTTCTAAAATGGCCTCTCCAAATGGCAAGACAATTTCAGGGAAATCCATAGCTGAAGTAGAGTCAAAAGTCCATATCAGAGCCACATCACCATATAAATCTTATGATGGGGGAGGAATGGGGTCAGAATCTACATAACTCATAATATATTAGTATGTGATTTATTTTGTAGATATAGGATATGCCATTTCACCTACTTGTCCCTCTTTTAATATGGTGGGGGGGTAAGGGCCAAGAATCAGGAAAGTAATGAGTTCTGAACAAATCCTTTCGAGGAGCGATCTTGGATGAAGAAATGACATTAATATGAGAAATAGGAGGAGGAAGATCAAAAGTACCCATCAAAGACGAATACATTTCAACTCCTGAATTCTTGATAGGTTTCATGGTATTCTTCACCAAGAGGATGATAGAGTCAGAGGATGCAATGGGAGTTTTAGGAGAATAAGACATTTGATCAATTGTATCAATTATCCCTTCATTATGGAAGTATAATATGTGAAACCATGATGAGATAATGGCATCCATTACGTAAACCCAATTTCAACCCAATAAAATATTATAATCAAGGTTGGCATCAATTCTTTGTACCTTGACATTGACAAACTTTCCCCCAACAAAAATGGGAAAGGCTATAAAAATTCCATGAGGCCTATGAGAATGACCATCGAATGTAGTAACGAGATTAGGGGAAGGAATAACTTTTGGGGACCCAATAGCCTTCCAAAATGATATTGACATGATGCACATGGAAGCCCCTTCATCAACTACAATTCGAAAGATAGTATTCTTTTGATATGTAGATTTAATCTGGAAATCCATGTGATGACAGAGTCTCTTCTTAAAATGACATATCAAATGTAATAACGAGAGAGTTCTTCAAATCTACTTCTCCAATTGTAGTGAGAAATGTGCTCCTTTCTCCAGGACATGATTGGATTACCTCTATCACTAATATCTTATAGGAGCTCTAAGCTAGATCTTCGACAATAAAATAGTTCTAAGCAGCCCTCGCATTGGGATTGATATTTGCATGTTTTGTAGATTCTTTTGGCATCTGAGATATAGAATCAATTGTGGGCCTCTCGATATGGAGTGGCTCTGGGATATTGAAAGAAGCCTTAGCCTTCAAAGGTTTTGGCTCACCATAATCATGTGATATTGTAGCAAAATCAACATGAAACCTTACCATATATATATTTGATGTGGATTCCCCATCTTGGTTCCCCCCTGTGGGGGTTCTAGTACTAGTATTAGCGCCAACAAGAATTTTCTACTCTTGGGGAAAAGGGTTCATCAACATAGCTTGGGAACTTGAAGAACCCCGTTGAGCTAAAAAATGCTGAGCTTCCTTAATCTTAGGGAAAAGAGGAGTAAGATGATCCACATTGCATAATTTTCATGGGAATTCTAATTTCTTTCTCGATTCATTTATTCCCTCTCCAGTAACATTATTAGGGCTTTTTTCATTTCCCTTCCCATCCTTATATTTATTTTTACCACATTCCTTCTTTTTCCCATTGGATTGTTGGTTTCCTTTCGGATTTGAAGATTAAACAACATTAATTGTTGAAGGTTGGGAAGGAATAAACACCAACAGTGCAGCCAAGGGGCCTCTAAATAAAGCATAAATTAAGGCCCATATTTCCATCCTTCAACACATTAAACCTCCATTTTTATTAGATATGTATTTTTAACTTTAATGTGTTCATTAGGAAGGTTTATGGATAATTGCATATTTGTGCCTAATAATTTTTCTTTTGTGGAATATTCTGAGAATATTAGGTGGATTATGAATATTTGGAGGAGATAATTTAGGAACATAATCCTTACTACAGGAGGATCAATATTAAAGAATAAATCAAGAACATATTCTTAAATAATTGGATAGATTCTGGAGCTCTAATGATTGAGAAAATCTAGGAATGTGTTCCCTATAATTTAATGTAGATTCCTAGTATTGCGAACCAGATCCACTAATTAAGTGATTTTGATGGGGAAATATTCCTCCTTTTGTGGGGACTTCTTCCTAATAATTTTTTATAAGTACCAAGTTGAATTTTCTTCTAGGTGTTGATTTTGATTAGTCTTCTTGTGGAGAGAACTCATATTTTTGTAGCTCCACTTTCATTTCTTGCAAAGATATAATTGTATTGATTGAAATAATGAAGATTGGTGCCATGTTCAACTTCTAAATATGGATATCCTTCATAGGAATCTGATTTTTCTTGGTCATGAACATCCCAGGTGCTTGAGAGCCCTTTTGTGTCATTTGCTTTTCTTCATTTCACTTTTTATTCACATGCATCTCTTGTTCTTGTTTTTTCCTAATTCTGTATTTAATATTGATGATTTCTTGTTGTACGATTGGGTTACATGTTTGAAGTAAGTTCTTTTCCATGATCCCAAACATAATTTCATCCTTGAAACAACTTTGGAAGTTCATATTAATCATTGATCTACTTGGATTATTTTTCTTATTCCCAAATCTAGATTTCTGGAAGTCCTTTGTGGGAAATAATAGTAAATTTCTGCTATTTTTTAGAGCATGCTAATGAGACTCAATCAAGTTGATTCCAATTTCATTAGATAAGAAAAAAAAAAAAAATTTAACAAAAAACACCCCATTTCATTTTCACTTGATTAGGTTAGGAATTTGATAGATTTTCTAGCTCACTAGTTCTCAAATTTCTAGATTTTAGACTAGTAATTTTTTTCTATTTTTTAGCATGGGTTAACAATGGTCAATTTGAGTGATTACACTTAGAATTGAGACCTAAGCCATCTTAGTCAATAAATCAAAATTTCCCATTGAATTTGGATTTGATTTTCTTGCTCATTCAATGAATTATAGTTTACTGTAGTAAATCTACAGTTTCCTATAGTAATTACATGTTCTATAGCAATCTTCCAACATGTATACACTTGCCTAGCTTCACGCAAGAAGCTTGGTTATTGTCCCTTAGGGTTGAATCACGACCCCTAGGCTCTAAATCAATGATTAGGAAATAATAAATACTGCTTATGACTTTCCTCTTTACCCATGCAAAATATTTTAGCGATTTGAGCTAATGGACAGATTTATGAAATAGATAATACATTGATGATTGTCAAAGCCAATGAACTTTGTTAATGTATATAAACTCTTTGAAATGTAATTATTTAAATTTAGTTCCTGATATTTCCTTTATTCAATTAGTATATATTTCTTTCCTTGTAATTTCTTTCTTGCAATAGGCTAAGGTTTCCATTTCGAGCATTTCATTGTATGCAATTAGTTCAAGATTTGATTTCATTACATGCACTCCAATACATCATGACAGTGAAGGAAGGACACATTGTATGCTACACATTTAGTTCCAGTACCTCTTAAGTTTTTACGAACCCTGGTTTGATAATTAAAGTTGGTAGCCTTGGGATTTGTAGTAGCCTTGTTGCGATACTGAGGCTCATCACTTTTTGGCACCATTTATGGGGAGGTATCAATGTATGCATTGATTTCTGCCCTAGTTGATTCATTTACTTTTACTTTTTTCACAAACAAAAAATATTTGCATTAGGCATATTTATTTCAAAGAAAGAAAGTGCATTGCATTAGTGTTTTCATCGAATCATAAAAGAAAAAAAATTCTCAAACACAACCCTTATTGTTATTGTTGTGCCCCTATTGTCCCCATAGTGTTATTATTGTGCCTTTATATTATTATTGTTAGGTTAGCTTTGGTTATATTGTGACCCCTTATAATCCTATACATAGAAAGGAGGTGTTGTCATTTGAATCATCCAAGAATTGTTCATTTTTGTAATATAAAGGAGGTTATCCCCTCGAAGAGGCCTATTTCTAAGGCGTTGATCTATCTTTTCTATCTTTTTGTGAGCTGGTTTCATAACATTTGGTATCAGAGCTTTGAATTCTATGGTTTCACTACTCCAAACAAGTCATCATGGAATTTTCGCTATAACTTTTTTCTGCGACGTTTCAGAATCTTAAAAAAACCATTTGAGACGAAATCATGCTGATATAATATGAGGAAGTTAGGGTTTTTGCAGACCCCTGAATTACATTCCAAATTGGTGAACTTAGGGAAAATCATCATAACTTTCACTCTTAGCATCAGATTGAAGTTTCGTAAGAAGTTATAGAAATATGACGGACTGTAGTTGTTTCTGTATCATTTTCCAAACCTAAGGTTGAAACTATGACTCATGGCACGTCATACAAGTTTGCTCTACTGAACCAGTCTATACTCAGGTCATCCTGGGAGATTTGGAATAACTCCTCATTGGAGAATAAAATCTTGAACAAACTTGTGGGGTTAGAAAGATTACTCAAAGAGTTACCGTAGGAAGAAATTTCAGACATTGGAGATCCAAAATTAGAGAGATACATCAAATTAAATATAAGGCTACTACAAAGTGAAATAAGTTGTGCAGTGTTTTTTAACTTTTTGTATAAGCTTGGTTTGAAAAATTAGTTTCAAGGAATTCAAATGGCATAGTGAAGCATTATTATTGGTAATTGATGCCCCGAAGAAAGAAAATGGAAAAACCTAGTAAGCAACCTAAAAGATCTAGCATGACTCATGAAGAAGAGGAAGAAATGCAACATGATATATCAAAATTATGAGACCAAGTGCAACAAATTTCACTCACACAATAAGTAAAAGAAGTTAAGATGGATTTTTTAAAGAAAGATGTAGAAGCTAAGATGTATGGTGTGGAAGCTAAGATGGATGGTTTAAAGAAAGATGTAGAAGCTAAGATGAATGATGTGGAAGCTAAGATGGATGGCGTGAAAGCTAATATGGATGATTTAAAGAAAGGCATGGAAGCTTTGAAGACAAATTTGACAAAGTTTCTACAAGAAATGCATACTAATGGTGACATGGTAGTAAAGGAAACTCGTGATGAGAACAAAATAAATGTTAATCATGATTTCATAGACTCTAACGTTGGATCGAAGAACCACCATGTTCCAAAGATCGATATGAGGAAGTTTGATGGAAAGGATCTCGAAACATGGATATTATAGATGGAGTAATTTTTCAATCTCCATAATGTGCAAAACACACAAAAGGTAAGCATTGAAACTTTATATCTTGAACCAAATCAATTTGTATGGTATCGATGGATTTTCTCTCATAAAAAAATTGTCACTTGGGCTATTTTTATAGATGAAATGATAGCACATTATATGAGGATACTAAAAAGAAACACATTTTTAGCCAATTGATAAATATCAAACAAAAAGGTTCAATGATGGAGGACATTGAGGATTTCCAAAAATGAACATAAGGGTAAAGATATTCCATAGGAGCATAGGATTGGATGTCTTCATAGGGACTTTAAAGGATAATATCCAACATGAGGTTCGCCTTTGGGAACCTGATTCATTGGAGAAGGCATTCAGGTTGGCAAGAAAAATGGAAAGAAAAATTATGGCAACAGGGAAGGCTACCACTCACAATCATAAAGATGGAAGTGTTGTTGCCCTTAGCCATCCACAATCTACAGGGTTGACACCACAAAAATTGGAAGAAAAAAGAGAAAAAGGTCTTTGTTATAGTTGTGATAGAAAATACACTAAAGGTCATAAGTGCGTTGAGAAGAAATTATTTTACATAGAATGTGAAGAGGATGAAGAAAAGGAACAAGAAACATCAAAAGAAGAGGATATACACCAGGAACAAACCCTAGAAAAAGAAGAAATGCATCCAACCATATCTTGTAATGCATTGGCTGGAATTACCACTCCTCAAACTATCAAGATAGAAGGGCATATCAAGAAGAAAAATGTAATAGTGTTGATTGATTTGAGAAGTACCCATAATTTTATTCATTGTAAGATAGCCAACGAATTGAATTTCTTCCTATATCCAGCACTAGAGTGTCAAGTGATGGTTGCAAGTGGAGGAACAATAAATTGCTCAGGAAAGTGTCATAATATCAAGCTATCCATGGGAGAATATGTATTGAATAGACCAATGCTTTCCATTCCAATGGGTAGTGCTGATGTTGTACTAGGGGTCCAATGCCTACAATCCTTAGGTGCACTAGCTTTTAATTTTCAAGAATGTTTCATGAAATTCTCTTCAGAAGGAAAGGAAGTTGAATTAAGGGGTACCACCAGGAAACCGAGAAAGATAATGAACACTAATGGAATCAAAAATCTTATAAAGAAAGAACAATGAGGCCTAATTGTATAATTATGTCCACTAGAGGTTCCCACATCAAAATCATCCATTTCTCAATATCTCCAAAAAGTCTTGTACAATCATTCCAAGGTTTTTGAGACTCCCAAAGGCCTCCGACCTATTCATGATCATGATCATGCTATTAGTTTGATTCCAGCAAGAGTTCAACCTAGTCAGAGTTCATTCTCTTCTCCAGTAGTATTGGTTCACAAGAAGGATGGATCATGGCGCATGTGTCCAGATTATAGGGAGCTCAAAAATCTCACTATTAAAGATAAATTTCCCAATCCTATCATTGATGAATTATTGGATCAATTGCATGGATCAATTTACTTCACCAAGTTGGATATTCGTTCAGGATATCATCAAATCAGAATGAAGACTGGAGACATTCCAAAAACAACATTTAAAACTCATGAGTGTCATTATGAATTTTTGGTCATGCCTTTCGGCCTTACTAGTGCACCTTCTACATTTCAAGGTTTGATGAATTCCATTGTCAAACCCTTCCTTAGAAAATTTGTGTTAGTATTTTTTGATGATATACTAATCTACAGCAAGTCTTGGAAGGATCATATCCAACATGTTGACATGGTGCTCAAACTATTGGAGGAGAAACAATTATATGCAAAAATCTCCAAATTTTTCTTTGGAGTACAAGAGGTGGAATATCTGGGTTATATTGTATCTCATGAAGGTGTTAAGGTAGACACTAGAAAAATTAAAACCATTAAGGAATGGAAAATTCCCACATCCATAAAGCATCAACGATAATTTCTCGGGTTGAAAGGGTATTATCGCAAGTTTGTTAAGAATTGTAGGAGAATAGCAGAACCTCTAACAATATTATTGAAGAAAGATGCATTTTCATGGACTCTAGAAGAAACGAAGGCCTTTGAACATCTTAAAGAGGAAATGTGCCAAGCACCATTCTTAGCTATACTGGTTCACAAAAACCTTATTGTGGAATGTGATGCCTTAGGAAATGGAATTGGTGTTGTTTTAATACAAGAAGAAAGACCCATTTCTTTCGAAAGTTTTCCAATCAAAAGAAAGTATTTACACAAAGCTATTTATGAGAAGGAAATGTTGGCAATACTACATGCACTTAAGAAATTGTGACCCTACCTAATGGGAAGACACTTCAAGGTAGAAACAAATCATGATAGTCTTAAATACTTTATAGAAAAAATATTATATTTATAAGAGTAGCAAAAATGGGTCACAAAGATGTTGGGTTATGACTTTGAAATCATCTACAAAAAAGGGAAGCAAAATGTTGTGGCAGATGCACTCTCAAGAAAGGATGAGGATGTGGAAGCATTTCTTTGCACCATTTCTATTATCCAACCAGATTGGATAAATGAAGCAAGGGATGAAAGGAAGAATGACGAGGAAGTGTGGGCACTCATTCAAAAGATAAAACAGGATCCCAATACATCTGATACATTCAATTGGAAAAATGATTCGTTATGATACAAGCAACAATTATACCTATGTAATAATTCACAACTCGAACAAAATATTCTTAGGGAATTGCACACCTCTTGCTTAGGAGGGCACTCAGGATTTCTAGAAATATACCACAGGGTTAACAAGGATTTGTTTTGGGATGGCCTTTGTTAGGCCCCTATAAGACTAGTGACTCCCCCATTAATATTGTCATTGTATCCCTTATTGTTATTATTGTGCCCCTATTGTCCCCATAGTGTTATTAGTATGCCCCAAAGAAACCCACTATTGTTATTTTTGTGCCCTTATGTTGTTATTGTTATGTCGGCTTGATTATATTGTGACCCCTTAGACTCCTATATATAGAAGGGAGGTTTAGCCATTTGTATCATCCAAGAAATGTTCATTTATGTAATGTAAATGAGGTTGCCCTATAAAAGAGGCTTATTTCTAAGGTGTTCATATATCTTTTCTATCTTTTTGTAAGCTGGTTTCATAACATTTGGTATCAGAGCTTTGGATTCTAGGGTTTCGCTACTCCATACAGGTTATCGTGGCATTATCTCTATAAATTTTTTTCTTCGATGTTTGAGAAGCTTAAAAAAGCCCATTTGAGACAAAATCACACTAATCTTCCGGTCCAAATTTTAGATCCTATCTCACTTTATTTTCGAAGATATAATCTTAGGAAGTTAGGGTTTTTGCAGACCACTGAATTACATTCCAAAGATGTCACCTTGGGTAAATCGTCATAACTTTCTCTCTGAGCATCAGATTGAACTTTCGCTAGAAATTACAGAAAGAGGACAGACTGTAGTTTGTTTTGGTATAATTTTTAGAACCTAAGGTTGAAACAATGACCCGCAGTGAGCCGTACAAGTTTGCTTGACTGAACTAGTCTATACTCAGGTCATTGTGGGATACTTGGTATAACTCTTCATTGGAGAATCCAATCTTGATCAGACTTGTGGGGTTAGAAATATTACTCAGAGGGTTACCACAGGAAGCAATTTCAGAATTGGGAGATCTAAAATTATAGAGATACATCAGATTCAATATCAAGCTCCTACAAAGTGAAAAAATGTGTGTAGTTTCTTTTAAATTTTTCCAAAAGCTTGGCTTGAAAAATTAGTTTGAAGGAATTCAAAGGCATAGTGAAGAATTATTATTGGTAATTGATTCGCTAAATAAAGAAAATGGAAACACCTAGTTAGCAACCTAAAAGCTCTAGCATGACTCATGAAGAAGAGGAATAAATGCAACATGATATATCAAAATTACGAGGCCAAGTGCAACAAATTTCACTTGCACAAAAAGTAAAAAAAAAATAAGATGGATGGTTTAAAGAAAGACGTAGAAGCTAAGATGGATGGGTTAAATAAAAGAGTAAAAGCTAAGATGGATGGTTTAAAGAAAGGTGTAGAAGCTAAGGTGAATGACATAGAAGCAAATATGGACGGCATGGAAGCTAGGATGGATGATGTGGAAGCTAAGATGGACGGTGTCGAAGCCAAGATGGATGGCATGGAATCTAAGATGAATGGCATGGATGCTAAGATGAATGGCATGGATGATAAGATGATATATCAAGAAGAAGAGGAAGAAATGCAACACGATATATCAAAATTACAAGACCAAGTGCAACAAATTTCACTCTCACTAAAGCTAAATGAAGCCAAGATGAATGGTGTGGAAGCTAATATGAATGGCATGCAAGTTAACATGAATGGCATGAAAGCTAAGATGGATGGCATAGAAGCTAAGATGAATGCCATGGATGCTAATATGGAAGCTAAGATGAATGGCATGGATGATAAGATGGAAGAAATGAACATAAATTTGAATAAGTTGCTACACGAAATGGTCTCTAATGGTGAAAGGGTAGTAAAGGAAACTCATGATGAGAATAAAATAAATGTTAGTCATGATTTCATAGACTCGAATGTTGGACTGAAGATCAACCATGTTCCAAAAATCGATATGAGGAAGTTTGATGGCAAGGATCCCAGAACATGGATACTACAGATGGAGAAATTTTTCGATCTCCATAATGTGCAAAACACACAAAAGCTACATATTGCAACTTTATATTTTGAACCAGATCAATTTGTATGGTATCGATGGCTTTTTTCTCATAAATAAATTGTCACTTGGGAAATTTTTACGGAAGAAATGATAGCACATTATGAGGATATGAAAAGAAACACCCTTTTTAGCCAATTGATAAATCTCAATCAAAATGGTTCAATGATGGAGCACATTGAAGACTTCCAAAAATTGAACATCAGGGTAAAAGATATTCTAGAGGAGCATAGGATTGATGTGTTCATAGGGGCTTTAAAGGATAATATCCAACATGAGGTTCGCCTTTGGGTACCTAATTCATTGGAGAAGGCATTCAGGTTAGCAAGAAAAATGGAAAGCAAAATATTGGCAACCAAGAAGCCTACCGCTCACAACTATAAATATGGAAGTGTTTTTTCCCCAGCCTTCTGCAACCTACAAGGTTGACACCACAACAATTGGAAGAAAAAAGAGAAAAAGGGATTTGTTATAGTTGTGATAACAAATACACTAAAGGTCATAAGGTGTGCTGAGAAGAAATTATTCTACATAGATTGTGAAGAGGAGGAAGAAAAGGAACAAGAAAAGTCAAAAGAAGAGGGTATACTCCAAGAACAAACCCTAGATAAAGAAGAAATGAATCCGACTATATCTTATAATGCATTGGCTGGAATTACCACTCCTAAAACTATCAAGATAGAAGGACATATCAAGAAGAAAAAGGTAATAGTGTAGATCTATTCAGGAAGTACCCATAATTTTATTCATTGTAAGATAGCAATTGAATTGAATTTCTTCCTATATCCAGCACCAGAGTGTCAAGTGATGGTTGCAAGTGGAGGAACCATAAATTTGTTTGGAAAGTTCCATAATATCAAGCTATCCATGGGAGAATATGTATTGAATAGCCCAATGCTTTCCATTCCAATGGGTGGTGTTAATGTTGTACTAGGAGTCCAATGTCTACAATCCTTGGGTATAATAGATTTTAATTTTCAAGAAATTTTGATGAAATTTTGTGTGGAAAGAAAGGAAGTTGAATTAAGGGGTATTACAGGCAAATCGAGTTAGATAATTAGCTTTAACGGTATGACAAGGCTTCTAAGGAAGGAACAACGAGGTGTAATTGCACAATTATGTGCACTACAGGTTCCCACATCGAAATCATCTATTTGTCCAGATCTCCAAAAAGTCTTGGAAAATCATTCCAAGGTATTTGAGACTCCCAAAGGTGTCCCACCTATTCGTGACTATGATCATGCTAGTCATTTGATTGCAGGAAGTGTTCCTCCAAACATCAAGGCATACAAATATCCCTATGCCCAAAAGAGTGAAATTGAACGTATGGTTGTAGACATGCTAGAGGCTAGTATAATTCAACCTAGTCAAAGTTCTTTCTCTGCTCCAATAGTATTGGTTCACAAGAAGGATGGATCACGGCGCATGTGTTTGGATTATAGGGAGCTCAACAAGCTCACTATTAAAGATAAATTTCTCATTCCTGTCATTGATGAATTATTGGACGAATTACATGGATCAATTTACTTCACCAAGTTGGATCTTCGTTCAGGATATCATCAAATCAAAATGAAGTCTGAGGACATTCCGAAAATAGTGTTTATAACTCATGATGGTCATTATGAATTTTTGGTCATGCCTTTTTGCCTTACCAATGCACCTTCTACATTTCAAGGTTTGATGAATTCCATTTTCAAACCCTTCCTTAGAAAATTTGTGTTAGTATTTTTTGACGATATACTAATCTACAACAAGTCTTGGAAGGATCATATTGAACATGTTGATAGGGTGCTCAAATTATTGGAGGAGAAACAATTATATGTAAAAAGCTCCAAATGTTTCTTTGGAGTACAAGAGGTGGAACATCTAGGTCATATTGTATCTCATGAAGGTGTTAAGGTATACCCTAGAAAAATTAAAGCCATTAAGGAATGGAAAATCCCCACATCCATAAAGCATATGCAAGGACTTCTCGGGTTGACAGGGTATTATCGCAAGTTTATTAAGAATTATGGGAGAATAGCAGGACCTATAACAACATTATTGAAGAAAGATGCATTTTCATGGACTCCAAAACCAACAAAGGCCTTCAAACATTGTAAAGAGGCAATGTGCCAAGCACCGGTCTTAGCTATGCCAGACTTCACAGAAATATTTATTATGGAATGTGATGCTTAAGGAAATGGATTTGGTGTTGTTTTAATGCAATATGAATGACCCATTTCTTTCGAAAGTCATCTAATCACAGGAAAGTATTTACAAAAAGATATTTCTGAGAAGGAAATGTTGGCAATACTACATGCACTAAGAAATGGTCACCCTACCTAATGGGAAGACACTTCAAGGTAAAAACCGATCATGATAGTCTTAAATAATTTTTAGAATAAAGATTATCCTTTGAAAAGAAACAAAAATGGGTCACAAAGATGTTGGGTTATGACTTTGAAATAATCTACAAAAAAGGGATGCAAAATGTTGTGGCGGATGCACTCTCAAGAAAGGATGAGGATGTGGAAGCATTGTTGTGCGCCATTTCTATTATCCAACCAAATTAGATAAAAGAAGCAAGGGAGGAATGGAAGAACAATGAAGAAGTGTGGCCACTCATTTGAAAGTTAGAACAAGATCCCAATACATATGATACATTTAGCTGGAAAAATGATTCGTTATGGTACAAATATCGCTTATACCTATGTAAGAATTCCTAGCTCAAACAAAATGTTCTTACAAAATTGCACACTTCTCCCCTAGGAGGGCACTCTGGATTTTTAAAAACATACCACAACATTAAGAAGGAATTTGTTTGGGATGGCCTTAGATCAGATATTCAAAAGTTTGTGGCAGAATTTTTGGTTTTCCAACAAAATAAAGTTGAAACAATTAAGACCTCGGGTCTATTACAACCTTTATCCATTCCAAGCCAACATTGGGAGGAGGTTTCAATGGATTTTATCATAGGTTTACCCAAGTGTGAAGGGAAGAGTGTCATCATGGTGGTAGTTGATAGACTTACCAAGTATGCACACTTTTGTGCATTATCACATCCATTTAAAGCCAGTACAGTTTCTACTGCATTTATGGAAACAATTCAAAACCTACATGGAAACCCAAAGAT
>APFE031680634.1:39687-79639 GCA_000404065.3 Pinus taeda | reverse complement strand
CATCCTCAATCTGATGGGAAAATTGAGATAGTAAACAAATGTTTGGAAGGATATATTCGTTGCTTTGTATTTGATAAAGAGACACAATGGGTCAAATGGTTGTGTCTAGTTGAATGGTGGTATAACACTTCCTTCGATACTGTAGCAAAAATGACCCCATTTATGGCACTTTATGGATACCATCCACCATCCATCACATCATATTTAAGAGAAAGTTCTAAGGTTCAAGCAGTGGAACATCACATCGAGCATCAACAACAAGTTTTCCAACTCTTAAAGGGTAACCTCACGTTAGCGCATAATAGAATGAAACAATAGGTAGATCAACATCGTAGCGAAATAAGTTTTGATGTAGGTGACTGGGTATTCCTACAGCTACAACCATATAAACAAATGTCCCTCGATCAAGCTAAGAAAGATAATAAATTATCACCAAAGTATTATGGTTCATACAAGGTGTTGCAAAATATTGGTGCTAGGGCATACAAATTGGAGCTTCTTGCAGCTTCCCGAGTGCACCTAGTTTTCCATATTTCATGTTTAAAGAAGGTTATATGTGACAAGCTCCCAGTTCAAACAATATTTCCAGAACTTGACGAGGAAGGAAAAATTATATTGGAACCGGAATCAGTCACGAAAACAAGAACTCGACAACTACAAAATCGATCAATTTCGGAGTATCTCATCAAGTGGAAGAACTTATTCGCTAAATACTCCACATGGGAGGATGAGAAATTTATACGCAAGCATCCAAAACTACTCAAAAGTTAAGGACAAAGCTTTTCAAAAGGAGGGGCATGTTAGGCCCTTATATGACTAGTGACTCCCCCATTACTATTGTCATTGTATCCCTTGTTGTTATTATTGTTGCCCTATTCTCCCCATAGTGTTATTAGTATGTCCCAAAGAAACCCACTATTGTTATTTTTTGTTCCCTTATGTTATTACTCTTATGTCACCTTGATTATATTGCGACCCCTTAGACTCCTATATATAGAAGGGAGGTTTAGCCATTTATATCATCCAAGAATTGTTCATTTGTATAATGTAAAGGAGGTTGCCCCCTCGAAGAGGCTTATTTCTAAGGTGTTCATCTATCTTTTCTATCTTTTTGTGAGTTGGTTTCATAACAGCCTTAAATCAGATATTCAAAAGTTCAATGTGGTAGAATGTTTGGTTTTCCAACAAAATAAAGTTGAAACAATTAAGACCCTAGGACTATTACAACCTTTATCCATTCCAAGCCAACATTGGGAGGAGTTTCAATGGATTTTATCACAGGTTTACCCAAGTCTGAGGGAAAGAGTGTCATCATGGTGGTAGTGACAGACTTACCAAGTATGCACACTTTTGTGCATTATCACATCCATTTAAAGCCAGTACAGTTTCTACTGCATTTATGGAAACAATTCAAAAGCTACATGGAAACCCAAAGATTATTGTAAGTGACAGAGATCCCATTTTCACTGGAAATTTTTGGACATAATTATTTTCTTGTCTTGGTACTCAGTTAGCTCATAGCTCATCTCATCATCCTCAATCTGATGGGTAAACTGAAATAGTAAACACATGTTTGGAAGGATATATTCATTTCTTTGTATCTGATAAACAGATACAATGGGTCAAATGGTTTCCTCTAGTTGAAAGGTGGTGTAACACTTCCTTCCATACTGCAACAAAAATGACCCCATTTATGGCACTTTATGGATATCATCAACCATCCATCACATCATATGTAAGAGAAAATTCTAAGGTTCAAGCAGTGGAAGATCACATCAAGCATCAGCAACAAGTTCTCCAAATCTTAAAGGATAACCTCACCTTGGCACATAATAGAATGAAACAATAGGTAGATCAACATCGCAGCAAAAGAAGTTTTGATATAGGTGATTGGGCATTCCTATGGATGCGACCTTATAAACAAATGCCCCTAAAGAAAGCTCAGAAGGATAATAAATTATCACCGAAGTATTATGGTCTGTACAAGGTGTTGCAAAACATAAGTACTATGGCATACAAATTGGAGCTTCCTACAGCTTCCTGAGTGCACCTCGTTTTCCATGTTTCATGCTTAAAGAAGGTTATAGGTGACAAGCTTCCAGTTCAAACAATCTTGCCAAAACTTGATGAGGAAGGAAAAGTCATATTGGAACCTAAAGTTTCCAAAGAAACAAGAATTCGACGACTATGAAATCGATCAATTTCAGAGTATCTCATCAAGTGGAAGAACTCACCCATTGAAGGTTCCACATGGGAGGATGAGTATTTTATACAGAATCATCTAGAACTACTCAAGCATTGAGGACAACACTTTTTTGAAGGAGAGGGGCTTGTTAGGTCCCTATAATACTAGTGATTCCCCCATTACTATTGTTGTTGTATCCCTTATTGTTATTGTTGTGCCCCTATTGTCCCCATATTGTTATTATTGTGCCTTTATATTATTATTGTTAGGCTGGCTTTGGTTATATTGTGATCCCTTAAACTCCTATATATATAAAGGAGGTTTTATCATTTGACTCATCTAAGGATTGTTCATTTGTGAAATATAAAGGAGGTTTCCCCCTCGAAGAGGCTTATTTCTAAGGCATTGATATATTGAAATATGGTTCGAGCAAAGTGTCAAGTTGCAATCACCTACTCTTCTTCAATAATTCTTGATATAATCTCAATCAAAGAAGCTGGTCTCTCATATTCAGGTACTTATGAAAGCATATAGTAAAGCCTACACATTAGTTTATCTGTCATCTTGATGTGCACTTGGCTTCTTTGGAAGTATTCCTACACTTGAAAATGATTTTATTTTTTCAAGTAGAGTAGGATAGGAAAATAAATAAAAAATGAAAAATAAGAGAAAAAATTAGAATCTCAAGTGAAAACATCCTTTTACGTCCCTGATATTGTCTCATTGATTGAAAACCTCCGTGATGTAGTCAATGGGTTGGAAAAAAGGAGAAAAAACAAGAAAAAAAAAAATCCTAGGTGAAAACCTCCTTTGAGGCACCCAGATAGTCCTACTAGTTGGAAACCTCATTGAGGCGACTAGTAGGCCTTGAATAAAAATAGATAAAAAATATTTTCTCCATGTATCTCTCTCTCATGAATGTAGGTGTTCTCCAACCTCTATAAGTGACAAAAATAAGTTAGCCACCAAAAGAAAAGCTGATCACAAGCCTAGTCAAAAGAAGTCAAATTTTGACTTTCTCCTCCTTTGCTCAAGTGCTCTAATAGGACCAAGTCCATGACAATCTATCACCCTCATCTCTTTCCACCATCCACTCATCATTCATAAGCTTTTACCACTCATTTTTCTTATTATCCTAAAATACTATAGAAAGATCATGTAGTTACTACAGGAAACAAAAATAAATATAGAATACAATTATTTTTGTGATATTTTGAAAACCATGCATCAGTCTACCAATATGTTTCAGGGGAAGATGCATATGGATGATAGTAACATGGCCAAGAAATTATAGAAAATTCCAGTGCATAGTATTTGAGAAATCGACCTCTGTCACCTACAACCATTTTTTAATTTTATTAGTATTCATGCATTGATTTGTAAATTTGTTTCATGGGGAGATGCATATGGATGATGGTAACATGACCAATAAATTTCAGTAAATTAAATTGCACAGTTTTCAAGAAATTGACCTTCATCATTTACAGCCATTTTCATTTTTTCTCGTCATTTTTGCATCCAATGCTGAATTTTTTTTTATGGGGAGGAGCATAACGATGGTGGAAACATGCTGAGAACATTTTAGGTCAACCTAGTATACCATTTGAGATGTTTGGGTTTAAACAGACTGCTATAGGGTTTCCTGTAGTTACTAGAAGATGTCATGGTTTTCTACAAGAAACTAGTTGAAGGCTATACCCGGGTAGGGAAGGTGAAATGAAGTGTTGGTAAGGGGTATGACAGTTTTGAAAAGTGTGGGGAAGGTGAATGTCACCCATGGCCCAACCCAACACTCCAAAAAGGTCGTATTTGACTAAGGTAGCTTGCTCATGGTAACTGGAAGACATAGGTTTAGAATCACCAAGCTATGAAGACTTGTGCAGAAGAAAACAAAGGAAATTATCACCTCCATAGGATCATGGATTGATCATCAATTCAGCAGTAGCATGCATGCCTCTCCAACAACCATCAGGTAGGTATAGGTATGAAATATTATTGACCTCTTCTCTTAAGCATATTATAGTTATAAATTTGTTGTCAATGCATGAGAGATGAGGTTTTATAAGCTAAGTATGGGTCAACACTCTTGACCACCTTCAGCTAGTTAATACAACTAACTCACTCACTCATGCAATGTGGAAAAACCAAATTAGGAAGGGTGATGATTTCAAGAAATGGGGACAACAGTTAAAAGAAGAAGTTTTTTTGAAGTTCAGGTCACCATAGCACTCCAATCTCTCCATCCACTTCATATACACTATATATCCATCATTCATCCATCCCATTTCATTAAAAAAATTGATATTTTTCAAGTACAAACCCTACACTTTGTCTCACCCTAAAAATTTATTGGAAAAAAAACACACACAGACCAGATCCTCTCCATTTTCACAAACCTACACTACTTCCTCTCAGCCCTAGCATCATTCTCCCAACCCTTTACATCATTCACCATCACTCCCATATAGTTAGAAGATGTTGAAAGAGAAGGAATGACTGCTACAGGAAGGAAGAATGTTGCTACAAGAAGGAAGAAAGGACCAAATTGTGGTAAAACCCAAAATGGCAGTGCCTAAGAGAGACCTGATCGAAACAGAGAACTCCATGGCCATTAGTAAATCATATAGGCCAAAAAATAGAAGAATAAGGCTACAAAAGTCAAGAAGGCATTCAACATCAAAATAGAACTCAAACTGTAGTAATGAAAAGAGGCTTTCCAAGAGGTGTCTAATCTCTTCCTAGCTTTTTTTCAAGGCCTAAAAGATGTTACAGATAGAGGATAAAGGCATGGAAGTCAATTTTACATCCTACCCTAGCCCCAACCTATAACTTCTACTCAAAATGGATTTAAACAGGCTACTACAGGGTTTCTTGTAGTTACTACATATACTACATGGTTTATTGTAATTACTATAGGATATCCTAGTTCTCATATAAAGGTGTTTTGAAGGTTTCAACAGTGTCCAAATGGTCGAAAAAGGTAGTAGGAGATTGGAAAGGAATGTGGAAGACCTTGCCAAACTGAAAAATATTCAAAAACCCACCTTCAATAAGGGGAAGAAGACAGACTAATGGTCTCAAGAAACACCATGATTTTTTATGCACAAACAGTTTTGGAAAAATGAGTGAAAATTGAATGAAGGTTTCAAGGGAGAGGATATGAATGAAATGGATCTAGAAGTTAACAGAGTTCACTTGCAAAGAGGGAAGTTACGATTTTTTTCTTGAATAAATTGTTAAATAATCATGAAAAGAACAACTACATTTTTGTGCTTGTCCTTGCGGAACTTACAACCAATATTATTAAGAGAAAGGACTGAGGAATGCACAAGAGAGAGGCCATCAGGGCCATGAATGAGGCGCAATGAGGTCACTAAGTTGCTAAGAGGATGAGAAACACTTTTAGTGGGGGTATGATGGGCCTCTAAATTAGACATAAATTAAGGCCCATCCGACCATCTTTCAGCACATTAAACCTCTCTTCTTGCATTAGACAATGTAAATTTGACTTTAATATGTTCATTAGGAAGGTTTATGGATAATTGCATATTTGTGACTAATATTATTTATTTTTGTGGAATATTGCGAGAATATTGAGTAGATAATGAAGATTTAGAGGAGGAGATAATTTAGGGAATTCTTACGTACTACAGGAGGATCAATATTAAATAATAAATCAAGAATATATTATGAAATAATTTCATGGATTATGGAGCTCCATTGATTGAGAAAGTCTAGGAATTTGTTCCCTGTCATTTAATGCAGATTCCTAGTATTGGGAACCAGATACACTAATTAAGGGATTTTGGTGGGAAAAGCTTCCCCCTTTAATGGAGAATGCTTCCTAATCATTTTCTATAAGTACCAAGTCGAATTTTCCTCTAGGTGTTGATTTTTATTAGTCTTCTTGTGGAGAAAACTCGTATTTTTCCAACTCCATTTTCATTTCTTGGAGGGATGTAATTGTAATGATGGAAATAATGAAGATTTGTCCTATCTTCAGCTTCTAAATCTTGGTCTCCACCATAGCACAGTGACTTTCCTTGGGCTTTGCCATCCTAGGAGCCTCATAGCCCTTTTTTATCATTTACTTTTCTTCTTTTGGCTTCTTATGCACATGCATCTCATGTTATTGTTTTTTCCTATTTTTGCATTTAGTATTGATGATTTCTTGTTAGAGGATTGGATTAAATGGTTGAAGCAGGTTACTTTTCAGGATCACAAGAATAATTTCATCCTTGGAACAAATTTGGAATTTCATAGTAATCATTGAGCTACCTAGATTAGTTTGATTATTCCCAAATCTAAATTTTTGGAAGTCCTTTCTGGCAAATAATAGTAAATTTCATTATTTTTTAGAGAATGCTAATGAGCTTCAATTGAGCTAATTCCACTTGAATTAGATAAAAAAAAATATTCTAGTTAACAAAAAAAATACCCCGTTTCATTTTAACTTTATTAGGTTAGGCATTTGATATATTTACTAGCTCACTAGTTCTCGAATTTCTAGATTTTAGACTAGTAATTTTCTGTTATTTCTTAGCATGGGTTAGCATAGGTATTTTTGAGTTGTTCCACTAGGAATGGAGATTTAAGAAATCCTATTCAATAAAATTATTTGGCCCATCCACTTTGGATTTGATTTGTTTGGTTATTCGGTGAATTCTAGTTTCCTATAGCAACCTTCCAACATGTATATACTTGCCCAGATTCACTCAAGAAGCTTGGTTGTTGTCCCTTAGGGTTGAATAAATACCCCTAGGCTCTAAATAAATGATTAGGGAAGAATAAATACCACTTATAAATTGCCTCTTTACCCATCTAAAACATTTCATTGATTTGGGCTAATGGACAGATGTATGAAATAGATAATACAATAGGTTAAGTTTTCCACTTCGAGCATCTCAATTTATGCAATTAGTTAAAGATGTGATCTCATTACATGCACTCCATTACATTATGATAGTGAAGGAAGGACACATTGTATGTTGTAAATATAGTGCCAATACCTATTAAGTTTGTATGAACCCAAGGTTGATAATTAAAGTTGGTAGCCTTGGGAATTGCAACATTATTGTTGCAATACTAAGGCTCATCAGTAACTTGTGCTAGAGAATTATATTATAAATACAACTGCTACAGTTGATTCAACAAGTTAGCCATACTACTATTGATTGATCCTACAATTCTGTTGGCATGGGGTCCCAGCTTAGGTTTGGCTATATCGATCTTCAATTGATGAGAATAGGGAAAAATCTTGTAAATGACTCCAAACTGAGAATATATGAGTTCTAACTGATGCGATCTAAATATGGAATGTTTTTCAGTGAACACTCCAGAGAGTGACACATCCTTATAAATATTTAGATACAAATATTTAAAAAACCATTCTACAAGAAACTCATTATGGATATATTCCTTCATTAGCATCTTCCTTTTGCGTCACCCTTAGATGTGATCAGAAATATGAGTTGCCTTGTCTTATCGAAATGTTCCTAGAAGTTCAGTTCTAGCATCATATCAGACAAGAAACTGAAAATGATTTATAAACATAGTAACCAATTCACCAAACGTAGAAAATCTACCCCCTCTAAGCTCAATATACCACTTTACAACATTTCTAGTTAGGGTGCATTGAAATAATATCAACCTGATCGAGTCATCGATAACAATTTAGATGATCACCACAAATTGAACGTGGTTATATGATCAATTCGATCCTCTCTAGACTTCCCTTCAAAATTTGAAATATTAGTTGGAAGTTTGGTGGGGATTGTAGGCCAATCCAGATTATATCGGATCAGATCGTTTTTCAATTTCAAAAGAACTGACAAGTACAAAGTTGCCATGAACAGTAAGCATGAAGGAATAGGAGAATTCTACCCACCAAAAGCATAATCACTAGCATTAGAAAAAGTGTATCCTAGATTTGGAGAGGCACCAAGTTGCCATGGGTTACTCATAGTAGTACCTGAACAATAAGGATATCCTTGTGGCCTAGAAGTATTTGGATGGTATTAACCCCTTGCCACAGGGTAACTGTGCATAGGTTAGTTTCCTCCTAGTGGAACATTAAAATAAGGGGAAAGCCCCTCATAAGGATTCCATGCACTAGCTAGTGGAGGAAGGACTTGTGAGGTCACAACATAAGGGAAGGGACTAATCCCTAGCTAACAAAATAAATGGGATAAGTTCCCAGCCCATAAACATCCTTGGAAAGGATTAACATTCTGAGCCTATCTAGAGAAAGGTACCGATCCTAAGTTCAAAGATGGATTGGAAGGGGGAATATCACCACTTCCAAAAGCAAAACCGTCAAAATATGTTGATCCACATGGCATAGAAGTCATGGATGTGGAAACAATAGATGGGAAGGTTGGAGGAAATGAAGGAATCCCACTAGATGGCATATAAAAAGGATAGGCACCAATGAAAGGGGCAGAAGGTTGGGTTTCCCTACTTGAACCTAGAATGAAGGTAGAGCCAACAAGTACTATACTAGGAATAACAAGAGAGATAGGAATATTACCCCCTCCTTCAACTGAAGGAAGGGTTTGCACACCAAAATGACTAATAGCCATACTTACACCACTAACATTGGCCATCAGAAAAAATAAGGAGAGTGAATAGGGCTTGTTGGCCTGTGAGTTGAGGTACCCATGTATTCTACAAGGTAAGGAATATCGGAAGGAAGAGGTTGTGATAGAGTCACGAGGGAGTCAAAGGCATCTTCAAATCAACCTTGTCTTTCATTTAGAAGAGCACCCTAGCAAGGACCGAAGAATTTCCATCCAAATTATGAACTGAACTAGGTTCACCCTATGAAATGAGAGCCCCTGGGGAAGGATTAATGTGTGATGTGTTAGCTTCTACTCGTTGAAAATCACTAGTCAAATTTCTCCTACGCCTTTTAGATGAAGGCTTGGCACTCTCAAGTGAAAGCCCACGAAGCCTCCAAGACCAACAAACTAGTTGATCGACCACTTTTAAATATTAAGAGAACTTTTTAAAGACTCAAAAAATAAAAACTTATGGAAATCTAGGTGAAAATAGAACTCACTAAAAACTCCCTATAGATACAACCAGACAAGCAACTTTTAGGTATTTCACCTCTAGGAGATTAGGAACGGACACCAGAATACAAGAAAGCAGAGATAAGGACCTTTTGAAGATATTTTTGGATAATTACGGCCCAAGCCTACCAGTGAAGGTATCAAAAACAATTATCTTGACGTTCAGACAATAGCCTTTTCTCGTGAAAGTACACAAGCATCGTAAGGGTGTCCTCTATAATTACTATGAAAGTGATGCAATTTCTATCTCAGGCACCATGGTAATTCCTCGACGCAGTCACCTATGAAGTCCCTAGGATAGGAAACTAAGGTCACCAACTCGTAATCAAAGGTTGGGAACAATAGTCATAGGCACGTGATCCAACAAGTAGGAGATGGGGTATCTCTCTTTTCCTATTTTCACTCATCCTCGTGCTTAAATATTGTGTTAGAGGAGCTTTCCCAGAAAACCTAATGATACTTGATTTTCACCCTTTAATAAACTTCTATGTTTTGGTTAAGCTTGGCCTTCAAGTGTTTACTCTCCACACACCTATTCCAAGGCCCTAAATTGCCTTGACTAATTGATGTATATATCAAAAAAATAAAATATAGTTCATTTTAAATTAAATGCTTCATTTTATTGGTTGTTATTTAGGTCACCGGTAGTGGAAGTACAAATTGTGATGTTCTGATGCAAAAGGAAACCAATAGAAAACTAGGCTACATGCAAATGCAACTTCTTTTTATTAAATCAAAAGTGATCTCTACAATGTTCTACAAGAAATCTATGAAATAACAAATCTTTTCTTTTTCCTTTAAACACACTCACACATTTGACACCTATCAAAAGATAATAAATGCCTAAACTGCAAACTACCTCAATGCATACTAAAATGGCTATGCAATATTTTATGGAATACAGTAAACAAACAAATGTGTTCCTTAAAAGACCAAAAGCCAAAATTTTACAACCAAGGAGAAACAAATATCCAAGAAAATATCTCCCAAATGAAGCCAATTTCAACCTCAACCAAAGATTTGCACAATTGTTGAAAAGCCAAAAAGACCATAAAACCAAAAACCAAAGAAAACAAAGGCAAAAAAGAAATGTTTTTCTCTTTTTGTTTTTAAGGACTTATGACAATAGTTTCAAGAAGGAAAAGAAATTGTTGGCTTAGGGGGTGCTGAACCTGGTTCAGAGTTAGTTGTTCCAATCAACGAAACCCTACATTATCAACCCTTTCAACAACAACCCACATAGTGCAAGCTGCAGTCTCACCCAAAGCAGTATTAGGGGATGCAAGAACCAAGTTTCTGCATCTAGAGACTAGTGTGATGTCTTCCAGCGCCTTAGATATGCTTTCATGCATATTGATCAACTTCTAGGGCTCTTTTACTGTAACTAGGTTAACTGGAATCCAAACCTTTGTGAAGGTGCGCGATCAATCCTTACGGGACCTACACAGTTGATTTACCTACTTTTGCGCATCAATAAGCAACCCTAGAGAGAGTGTCACGTATATCTGCTTAATTTATCATAAATCATAAGAGAATTAGCTTCTAACTTCACAGAAGTGGATATCAATTTACTTCATATGTTATTAAGACAAATTCAATTAATTCATGTAGCATTCAATCAATATTTCATAAACATGTCATTAATTGACAGCATATAAGATAAACAGATACAATGGAAATACTCAACAATTCTTCAAAAACCTATCTTTATTTATCTTCAGTTCACCGATTATAGACTCTTCTCACCCTGTGCACATAGCTGCAGGAGTCTGTGCACTCAGTTGTGGGCTCTACCCAGACCCTCTGTGCACTCAGCTGTGTTACCGGGAATAGTGTCCACTCGGAGCTGCTATTCCCACTAAGACTGGTAGCTATCTTAGAAACAAACAAGTAAAGACTACTTTCGCTTTCCTTTATGAAAAATAGATAAGAGTGAACAAAGGACCAAACCTTAGTCTTGCGCTTGGTTCCTTGCTTGATTCCTCTCCTTCCTGATAGATCTTTGCCGCTTCTTCTTCGTCTACCCAACTTCAAAGAGCACCTGTGGAATCAAAGCAGCATAATACTATCGAAGAACAGATATCTATATTCATAAATAACACAGGACCAGATATGTATTAACTACACAAATGCGTATACAATCAAACATACAAGAATGTGGAGGAAAACTTGAAGAGATTTATTAATATCAAGAATAAAAAGAGGATTACAACCAATATTTTTGACCCAGCATCATCCTCCAGCAAGAAAGCCCTTCTTCACCTCAAGTAAAGCTTAGATCACCCAACACTATGAAGTTTCACCAGAAAACCAACCGCACTTCTCTACAAGATACAAGATTCCAGCCGTTGGATCTCTGTGACGAGGGATCCATATATAGATGATTGTAGGGGGGTGAGTCATCTTCTGGGGTCTTTATTAGTGTCCTCTCTCTGATAATTCTTGATTCCACTTGGAAACTGATGATCTCTTACTCATCCCTGGTCCAAAACAGAGAGGCAGGTGTCAGAGGGGAAGCTTCTGGAAGATTCTATGATCTTCCACCTCCCAAACTGTCTCTGCCATTTGTCCATTCTCGCCCATCACACCCTACAGAGGGGCCATCCAGTATGCATCGCACCCTTTACACTGGGAAGGTGATATGCATCACACCCTCTGCACTGGGTATTCAGTATGGTCCAGTTTTGACCATTTCTGAGCAGTTTTTAGTGGAGAACTTATGGGAGATGATGTAATCAGCTGACCTTGTTCCTTTAGGTAGTGAAGCAAAACTCCTAGGGAATTAGGAGCCCTTAGTTTATGGACATCTATGATTGGGGTTGCAGTGCCCAAAAATGTCTATAACAAGCTGCAAGAGCCTTCCCTTCTCTACCTAAGCGTAGGAAGCAAAGCCTTCCTGTCTTATCTCTTTCCCAAGACAATAAAAATCTTTAATGTACCCAATTCTCTATCCCAAGTTATATTTAAGATTTTCTAAGAGTCAACTATTTATAGCTTTCCTAATACAATACCCCTGGATTATGTGTGAGTCTTCAAAGTTGACCAAAAACAAGGGGCTAAGACCCCTTTGACCTATCTGCGAGCTCTGTGTCCACATTTCCGAGAGACTTTACATCTTTTACAAAATTGAATATGCATGGGGACCCCATCCCAATAAGCCCATAGCACAAATAACGTGACTCGCCGTCAAGTTACTCGACTGGTTGTTCCACTTTCTGGCAGAGATCGCTGAGTGCCTTGGTCAATGTTTGAATCTCCACGATACTCTGTTCTACTTCTTGTAGGACTTCATGGACCAGTTTCTTTGTGGTTCACCACTCTACTGCAAGTTACGTAGTCCTTTCGGTCTATTGCATGGCCTTTAACTTCTCATGAATGTTCCATGAAATATGGAAGGCTTCCTCTATCTAGGTTTGAATATAGTCTCTTAGCAAGGACTCCTTCTTCTGCAACTCCTGGATGTGTATCACCTTTGACTTACCTTCTTCCAAGCACGTGAAGCACTAGACTAGTGCCAACATCTGCACTGTCATACTGATCTTGGCATACTTCTGTTATTCTTACCTGATCTCTGTGTTCAACAGTTCTAGCATAGGATCCTCCTGCAGTGTATCTAATATGCCCATTTCCTGAGTGAATAGCTAGTCACAACCCTAAACTACAACATCTAGTTGACCCATGCACTCTTTGATAGTTGCACCTATTTGTTCTCAAATCTCTGGAGGTGTGGTCAGCTGCATCTTCAACTGTAGCTTAGCTATTTGCATTTGAAAATTGAAAGTCACCTTATCGATTTTCTCCTCTGAAGTACGCATTGCAACAGCTAATTTCCACACATTGGATGACACCTTTGTATCTTCTGGTATATTGGGCTCAAGCATAGACTTGCAAACCTGCTCAATTATTGTTATCAAGTTCTGGCGCTATGTCTACAATTCCTCCTGTTCCTTCAGTGCTTGATTTTTTTTCTACAAAAAGTTGCTCGTTGTTGACTTTAAACTCACTGACGACAGGGAGTGCGCACTTCTCTCTAATTTTAAACTCATCAAACACTCCCTAATCTAGTGCATGAAGGGTTTGGAGAAGCATTGCGACAAGGTTCAGCCCCATATCCTTCACTGTGTTAAGCATGCTGTGATCCTCGTCTGATTCCCCAATGACTGACCCCTATGGAAGAGGAATTACTTGGAGATCCCAATTCCATTCAATCTCAACTACTACGTGCTTCCATGTTTCAATCTCCCTTGCAATCGACTTGCCTATCCAACACCCACCTGAATCTTATTCTCATGTATCTGCAGCTTGCGTAGATCCTTCTAGACGTTTCCTAGCGCCTACATGTATTGTTACTCAAACTGTTGCAGCACTTCTGAGGTTGCGTCCCATATCTTGTCACATACCTCATCGAGATCACCTTCTATCAATACCATGGAATCAATATATGTTTGCTAATCGGACTTGTGCTTTTTTGTTGTTCGCCCATCTATTCTTGCCCATGCTTCTTCAGGATGAAAGAAGTGCTCTAATCCTCATTGTCGCCTCGTCCTTGTTCTAAAAACTCTTACTCGTCAGTATGATGCGAAGCAGACTTCTTTGATTTAGGTGGATATTGGTGGTCACCCACCAATTCCACTTGGACCCCCACCAATTTTTCTTTCAGTTTTTCAGTTTCCTTAATTGTAGCACAATTTACTATTTTTAGCAATTTTTCTGGTCCTAAACTTCCGTGGCTGTTTTGAGGCCCTAAACCACATTTTTTGGGAAATCTGGGAGCACCATGGGTCCATGGACCGATTTATCCCTTCCTAAGGTTGTAGTCCTCAAATAGAACTAAAAAGGTATTATGCATGTCAAATGAAGATCATATGCCAAAGTTATGACCCCAGGAATTTGATGTACCAATTTACCCAAAATGGGACCCATAGTTTGGCGCTTCATCTCCTAGGGTTAGGTTTCTGGATGTTTAGGGTTTTATGTTGTTTCTCAACAATAAATAGGCCTTCAAGCCTCATAGTAAGACAGTTTAGAGGCATGTAGCCACCACATCCCTTCTTAGAGATAAGCTACCATTGCCCTAGCTAGTTTATTTCCATTTCTGTTTGTAAGCATTTTTCAGTATTTTATAGTAATGAAATGAGGTATTATTTCTACTGCATCTCTCTATGTATGGTTATATCTGTAATTTTTTGTGTTCCTATTTAAATCTAGATCAGTGGTATCAGAGTGGTCTACTCCTTTTCTGTCTTTCTTTGCATGTCCCCAACGAGGTCGGGATATAAGGAGTTAGGGCTTGAACTGGTCGAACCTTTGCAAGACCAACCTTGCAAATCCCGATGGCCTCCCATTGCAGATGAAAAGAAATATGAGGGGGCAGGAGATCTTATTAAAATCTTGCTCAAAGAGGCCCTCGAGTGACAAAGGAACATGATGATGGACAACTTTGCCTAGATCCTTCAGCAACTACCCAGGGGTGACACATCCACTTCCAGCAGCTACTCTGGAAGCGCCACACCCTTTAAGGTACAAGTTAACTTTGACATTACCATATTTTAGGGTCATATAGATGCAGATTCCGTAGATAAATGGTTAAATTTGCTAGAAGGGTATTTTTCTGTTCATGACTTTTCGGGCCAGGAAAAGATTACTTTCGCTCTTCTCAAAGCCGCTCCCCACGTCAAGGATTGGTGGGAAACCTAATACAAGTAGAAGGATGAAAGTATAGCCTCACTGTTTTCAGCCGCACCCACTTGGAATTCATTCTGGGCTGCCATCAAGGAGCAGCGCTACCCCGTCAAAAGCTATGAGGATCAATACGTAAAGTGGACCATGCTGCGACAGGGACGGGACCAAGATGTGCCAAAGTTTACCGATATTTTCCATACCCTTCACACAAAGTTGGGTATCAAGGATACGGAGTAGCATTTGGCACTGAAATACCACGACTACCTGTAGAGGTACATCCAAGGTGAAATAGAATTCCTAAATATCTCCTCACTTGGCACGACATACCGATATCCCGTTAAGATTCAGCAGAAGTTTGAATAGAAGAGGCGAGACTTTGGATCTACGAATTCAAAATAAGGGAAAGGTTCCCACAAACTGCAGAACAAAGGACAAAGCCAAGGCAGGGCGGCCCAAGACAACCTGCCAAAGCTACAAGCAAAGAATAGTGTCGCGAAGCCGAAAAAGGGCACGGGAAAGTGGTGTGTGTTCCATAAGATCTCCACTCACAACACAAGTCATTGTTAAGCCAAGTAGTCACTAGTGGCTGAGCTAAAGGTTTCAGTATCATATGCAACTTCTGATTCTAAGTCAGAACCCCACAAGGGGAATGACAAAGGGAAGCAAATTATCGATGCAGAGCCCAACACCACCATTGCCTCCATGAAGATCCAGAAGGAGGAACCCAAAGATCCAGAGGAGGAGGATCGCCTCTTCCACCCTCATATGTGGGTAAAGGGCTCCCCGCTACAGTTAATTGTCAACAGTGGGAGCCAAAATAACTTGATTTTTGTAGAGGTCATGAAGTGGTTGGGCTTACTGAGCACAGCACATCCACAACCATACACCATCGGGTGGCTTCACCAAGGATGGGATCTTCGCGTGAGCTAGAAATATTGCCTCCCATACAACATCAAGCCCTTCACGGATGAGGTATTGTGTGACGTTACTCCCATTGATGTTTGTAATGTATTATTACACCAACCATACTTGTGGAAGCGACATGTTGTGTATGAATCAAGGCCTCATGTTGTTATAGTTACTTTAGGAAATAAGTTGTACAGGATACCAGAGGTAGCACCGCCTACTGCCATCTCTTTAGTTACTATAGAACAATGTAGTAAGCTCATTTCCAAAACTGGGAAATTTGTTTTCTTGATGATACACCCTCAAGGAAAGAAGAAGATAGTGGCCACAACATCTAGACAGGGCCCCTCTACATAACAAATACAGATGGACAAGGTCGTGGAGGAGTACAAGGACATCTTCACCTCCCCCATAGGGGTTCCTTTGCACTGTCAAGTCAAGCACTCCATCGATCTGACTCTGGGTACACTACTGCCCAATGGAACAATCTATTGATGCTCTGCTCTAGAGAATGATGAAATTAAGAGGTATATTTACGAGCTACCGTAGAAAGGTCACATCCATCTGAGTTCATCACCCTGTGGGAGCTCGATCATGTTGGTACAAAGAAGGATGGGAATTGGAGACTTTGTATTGACTATCGTGCACTGAACAAGATCACTTCCCGTAATAGGTACCCAATCCCATGGGTTGATGACCTCCTGGACCAACTGAAGGGGGCCAAATATTTTAGCAAGATTGAGTTGAAGTCAGGATATCACCAGGTACCAATCAAATCCTCTTATGTGTGGAAGACTACCTTCAAAGCCAAGGAGGGCATTTTCGAAAGGTTGGTTATGCCTTTCAAGTTAACAAATGCTCCTGCAACCTTCATGAGGCTAATGGATGACATCTTGCGGCCATTCACCAACACATTTGTAGTGGTATACTTGGATGACATCTTGATCTTTAGCTAGCGTTGGGAAGAGCACCTCCACCACATCCAACAGGTTCTCCAAACACTATGGAAACACAAGTTATGTGCCAATTTGGAGAAATGCATTTTTGGCATGACCTAGGTTGATTATCTGGGATACATTATTGGTGAATGAGGGCTGCATGTGGATCCAGCCAAGATCCAAGTCATTCGGGATTGGCCATCTCCAACCACTTTGATAGATCTCCACATCTTTTTGGGTCTTGACAACTTCTACCATAGGTTTGTGTTGGGATTTTCTCATATCACTTAGCCCTTGAGTCAAGTCACCAAGGGAGGAGTAAAAGAAAAAACCTTTTGGTTTGAATATCAACAGAAGGCATTCATAGAGTTGAAACATTGCCTCTGCTCAGCACCAATGCTCAGATTACTGGACTTGCAACAACCATTTGAGGTCGAGACAGATGCCTTTGACTATTCTATTAGGGCAGTCCTTACTCAACTTGGGTATCCAACGACATATCATAGTGACACACTTTCAAACATAATTCGGAAGTCTCCCACTTATGACAAAGAGATGTATTCCATTATGCAGTCTTGCCAATAATGGAACCATTACATTTTGGGGAAGGAAACTGTCATCCACACAGACCATCTAGCCCCTGCAGTTCATACAAACCCAAGGGAAATTGTAGAATGATTTCCATCAGAAGTGGTCCACGAGCCTGCAACAGTTCCATTTGAATATCACGTATAAGAAGGGTAGCTCCAATAATGTTGCAGATTGCCTCAACCAACCACTGATCATGGCGTTAACCACTGTTCTCAACTCTTGTGAGCACGAGACTTCTGATTGGCCACTTCTCTACAAAAACAACCTAGAATTCGGCCACACATACCAGACACTCTTGGAAGGTCAGCATGTTCCATATTATCACATCTAGGATGCCATGTTATGCAACCTGGGTCACCTTTGTGTTCCTTCAAGTGAGCGTGCCAAGACGATTTGGGAAGCACACTACAGTAGGGCTGCTGGGAATTTTGGGATTGACAAAATGGTAGCAGTCATGCAAAAGTATTTCTATTGGTCAAATCTTTGACAGGATGTCGGGAAGTACATCAGATCATGCACTACGTGCGCCATTGCCAAACCGACCATCAAGAAGCAAGGCCTCTATACCCCACTTCCTACCCCTAGTCAACCTTGGGAATCCATATCCATGGATTACATGTCGGATCTTCCTTCTAATAAGCATGGAAAAGATGGTGTTTTTGTGGTCGTTGACAGGTTCTCGAAGATGGCCATTATGGCAGCCTGCAAGAAGAATGCCATAGCAGAAGCCACAGTTGAACTCTTCTTTGAATGAGTGTGGGTACACTTTGGGATCCCCAAGTCTATCATCTCAAATCGGGATAGCAAGTCCCTTAGTACATTTTGGTCCAATCTTTGGTCAATGTTGGACACCAAAATCACTAATTCCACAGCCTTCCATCCCCAAAATGATAGCCAAACATAGGTTCTCAACAGGATGATCGTACACATTATGTGCATCTACAACTCAAAGCATCCACGAACATGGGATGAGAGCCTCCCCTATGTTTAGCACAGCTATAATCGGGCTCTCCACAACTCGACTAGCCACAACCCTTTTTAGGCAGGCTTGGGATTCCAGCCACTATGTCCCATTGATGTGGCCATGCCATTTGTAGCCACTTAGGAAGATTCGTCTCATGTCCAGTCTGAAACAAATAAGGCAAACAACGTCATTGAGCACATCCAACATATTTTTCAGTAGGTCCACGACACTCTGGAGAAATAAAATGCCAAGTACAAGCAGCAACATGATCAACATCGGCTGTCACACAAGTTTCAGGTGGGCGACAAAGTCTAGTTGCATTTGCAAAAGGAACGCCTTACCAGAGCCTATCGGAAACTCAGACCACTTGGATATGGCCCTTACACCATTACCAAGGCTATGGGAGATTATTCATTTGAGCTCAACATTCCCCCATTCCTTGGCCTACACCCAATGTTCAATGTGGATTACCTTCGGCCATACTTTCCACCATTACTAGACACATCTGACATTGCAGAACAACTCACACCCATAGAGTTAAATCCAGATTTCTTGGAAAAAGTTGAAACTGATTACATCATAGACACACAGATCAAGCACAATTGCTAGCAAAAGATCCAACTGTATCGAGTTTTCAAAGAATGCCAACTCCTTCACGAGGGCAAGTGGCTCACCCGGGACCAAGTTCAACAGAAGTTTCCTCATCTCATGGAGGAACTCAGCGCAATTGGGACCATTGCTTCCTAAGGGGGGAGGAATGATCCATGTGGATATTGGTGGCCACTCGTCAATTCCACTCAGACCCCCACCATTGTTTCTTTCAGTTTTTCAATTTCCTTAATTGTAGCATGGTTTACTATCTTTCGTAGTTTTTCAGGTCCTAAACTTTTGGAGCCATTTTAAGGCCCTACATGACGTTTTTTGGGAAATCCGGGAGCAACATGGTTCCATGGACTAATTTTTCTCTTCCTAAAGTCATATTCCTTGGATAGATCTTTCTAACGAGGTATTATGCACATCAAATGGAGATCATATGCCAAAGTTACAACTGGAGTTGATGTACCAATTTACCCAAAATGGGGCCCATAGTTTGGTGCTTCATCTCTTAAGGTTAGGTTTTTGGATGTTTAGGATTTTCTATTGTTTCTCAACAATAAATAGGCCTTCAAGCCTCATCGTAAGATAGCTCAAAGGCATGTAGCCGCGACATCTCTTCTCAGAGATAAGCTACCATCACCCTAGCTAGTTTATTTCCATTTCTGTTTGTAAGCATTTTTCAATATTTTACAGTAATGAAATGAAGTATTATTTTTGCTGCATCTCTGTATGTATGATTATATTTGTAATTTATTGCATTCCTATTTAAATCCAGATCATTCTCACTCTCCTCAACATCCATTCATTCTTTCTCTACCTACTGTCTAGCAGCGTGCTCTTCCTCTACAAGTGCCTTCTCTGGAGCTGCCTTAACAACCTCCTTTTTATTTTGTTTAGCCAAGTTGTGTGCAACATTCTAAGCGATTTCCTTCTGCTTTTGTGCAACGTAGATTTCTGTGCCTTTGTTGGTTCCTCCCTCCAGTGTTGTAGGTTCGTGCCACTCCAGTGGCCAATAACCTACAACTTCTTGCACATCCGTCTCAGATACTAAATAAGGAAGCACATGCAAAGTTCCTTCTGGGTCCTTTCACACGCGGATTGAGACATTGTGAATGTCAACCTTGAACTCCGCGTAGGATGTTAGTTTCCCAAACAAGGTGGGGGAAAACCTTGGCCACTGATTGAACAACATTCGAAGGATGATCTCCATGAGGACCCAGAAAGCCTTCATTTCCAAGATTTGCGTCACATCCTTTGTAGACCAGAGCAAGGTGAACCACACTGCCTCGAGAAAATCATTCTTGTGCAGAGGAAATTGGTTGTCCTCTGGCAACCTCCATGCAACTAGTACAATGGACAAGAGAAGCCATGCATAATGAAAGGGCTTGCCTTCTTCTTGTTCTTCTTAGCAGTTTGCGAGGAAATCGTGGCAGAGATACTTTGACCAGTTATATTTCAAGCCCTTCGCACACTGTGTAGCAAGTGACATTATCGATGCTGAAACTTCGTCTGTGCAACACATCCTCATAATATTACCTATCATGATCTTGGCAGCGAATTGGACTTCCTAATTTTGAATTGACATGATAGAGTATCCTTGCGACTTTTTCACAAGACCATACTCCTTCTTCATTCTATCAGCTAGCTCCTTTTCCCTTGTCTTCCCTACAAAATCTTTAGCAGGGTCCACTCCTTTGTAAGGCAACTTTGTTATCCTATGGATCAACATGTCTATTATTGTAATAGGCAACTCTAGCCACAAGATTCTGTTGTCTACCAGCACGAGGAGCTAGTGCACAAAAATCATATTGATGGGTGAGCAATGATAATGTGATACTAAAATCATATTTAGCAACCCCAGCTGCTTAGCGATGCGAACCCACTTCATGGGTTCTAGCTGTATAATCCCTATCTCATCATAGTATATTTTTTTCATGTAATTATGAGTTTCCAGATGTAGAAATTTTTCATGATCAAGGATGTCCCAGTTCTCCATTTTCAACAGCGGGATGCGCATGAGCTTAGGTCCTTCCAATGTGACTTGTTCTAGTAGCAGGGTAGTATCTACCCAAAACTTCCAAGAATCTAGATCCTTGGTCACTTGCATTTTTCCTTTTCACAGAGGGATGTACTGAGGTAGCCTAGAGATAGGTTCGATTCCCTCCTCATCAACGTCTTCAACCCCTTGATACTCTTCTTCTTCTAATTCCACTACTTTCTCTAGTTTCTTGTCCTTTTTCTCCTTCGGATGCGCATCTGTATGCTTCCTTGGTGGCATTCGCACTTGCACTAACTTCTTCCTTTTTTCTTTTGTGGCTAATTACTTGGCTTTCATGGCTAGCTGCTTCTCTTTTAGGACAGCTTTTTTCAGTGTCCGCAACATCGGTGCCCTGGGCACAGTAGGCGTAGCCTCCCTACTAGACACTTCAGCACCTTGTGCATCAGACATAGTGGCTTCGTAACTGTTAGCGTTAGTGGGGTTGGAAGCAGTCATCTTCTCAATGAATCTCTCTCAGGCTACTGCAGAATAGTTCACAAAGGAAGGGTGTGTCACAAATTCTTCCCAGAATTCTTGATTCATACGCATTGGAGAGCAAAAGGCTCCAACAATTATTAGAATGAAAATTGTTATATATTGGACTAGCACGTGTAATTTATATTGGGATTTGAACTCAAATCTGACTATTCCCCCCACATTCAGATGATAAATTTTGCTTTGGCGACAGATCTTCAAATATTTTCACCTTTATTGTCACCTCCCCACTCCTTTTAACCATTTTTTAGCCATCAAATCATGAATAATAACTCCAACAGTCATTTTCCTGTTGGGATGTGCAACACCCTCCTCCCTAGTGCAACATCCTGAGCAGAGGTACACCCTTAACAATTTTTCCACAGCCTAGTCACTGCCTTATCCTCCAAATCGGGCAGTGTAGTTTATAGTCCCGCACTCCCTTCCAACTACCTAGAGCACTAAGACTGACCTACTACCATATAGTCATTGTGCAAGATATAGCGTCCTAACCAATGCATATAAAATTTACTCCTAAATTTAGTGAACTTACTATCATATAAAAACACAAGATCATTTACCTTGAATGTGTGAACCTTGATATGGTGATCATGACATGAATTTTCGTGTTCCTTCTGTACTTGTTGGTGGAATCCTGCCAAAAATCGATCTTCCTCTAATTCCATTAGCGGTGCAATTCGTTCCTCCAATGTCTCACAATCTGCCATATCTGCCAAAGCCGCAATGTGCAAACTAGGCACAATGTGCTCCATAGGCATCATCGCTTCGACCACATAAACTAATCTGAGCGGTGTTTGTCCTGTCAACCTCTTACAAGTTTTCCTATAGGTCCATAATATTACAGGTATGTGCATGTCCCAGTCATTCAGCTACACATTACATACCTTTGTCAATGTGTTTTCAAATATTTTTTTAAAAGCTTCGACTATCCCATTTACCTGTGGGTGATATGGTATACTCTTCTAGTGATAGACCTAGAATTCATCTGTCAACGCGCTAATTGTTTCATTCAGAATGTGCATACCGCTATCACTCATTAAAACTTCCAGGCATCCAAACCTTAATAAGGCATGCTCAAACAATAATATCTCTATCATAGCGCCTATACAATCCTTTACTAGTTGTGCTTCTGCCCACCTGGTTAAATACTCTGTCGCAGTGATAATGTATCGCACACCCGTTTTCTTTCTAGGTGGCTGAATTGGTCCAATAAAGTCGATCGCCAATGCATCTGAAATTTACTCGGAAATTTAGTGAACTTACTATCATATAACAACACAAGATCATTTACCTTGAATGTCTGAAGCTTGATATGGTGATCATGACATGCATTTTCGTGTTCCTTCTATACTTGTTGGTGGAATCCTGCCAAAAATCGGTCTTCCTCTAATTCCATTAGCTGTGCAATTCGTTCCTCCAATGTCTCATGATCCGCCATATTTGTCAAAGCTGCAATGCATAGGCTAGGCACAATGTATTCCATAGGCATCACCATTTCGACCCCATAAACTAATCTGAGTAGTGTTTGTCCTATCAGGCTCATACAAGTTTTCCTATAGGCCCATAACATTGCAGGTATGCGCATGTCCCAATCATTCTGTTGTGAATTACATACCTTTGTTAACGTGTTTTCAAAAAAAAATTAAAAGCTTCAACTGTCCCATTTGCCTATGGGTGATATGGTGTACTCTTCTGATGATACACCTGGAATTCATCTGTCAACCTGCTAATTGTTTCATTCAGAAAGTGCGTACCCCTATCACTCATTAAAACTTCTAGGCACCCAAACCTTGATAAGACATGCACAAACGAGAATTTTGCTATCATAGCACCTATACAATCCTTTATTGGTTGTGTTTCCACCCACCTGGTTAAATACTCTGTCACAGTGATAAATTGATAATGTACTGCACACCCATTTTCCTTCTAAGTGGCTGAAGTGGTCCAATAAATTCGATCGACCATTTCTCAAATTCCTGTAAAGATACCTTAGGATGTAGTGGTAGTTTGTCCCTTTGGGACATTTTCCAGTTCATTGGCAGGTGTTGCACACCTTACAATATAATTTGGAATCTTTGTGCAAGGTTGGCCACCATAATCTTGTGCACAAGATCTTCTGTGCTATTGCTTTCCCAGCATAATGGCCTCCCGCAGCTCCCCCATGAGCTTCAGCGAGCATATTATCAATGTTAAAAATTCGGCACGTATTTTCACAATATTTTATCTGCCCCCATTTTGTACAAATGTCCCGCAATGGCCGAAAACTCGGCTTTGCGAACTACTAATTCCTTCTTATGTTGATTTGTATATCCGTCAAGCACCATGGTTGTAGTTAAGAAGTGAATAATTGTTAAGTTATGGTATGTTCTATGCATATAACAGTTTACTTCTTTTTCTTATTATATTCCACAGATTAGCAATCACCTGTACATAAAGTAAAGTGCAAATAGAACATTAAACGATCAACATAAAACAGGCCAAGACAAGAGACATAAGATGTGGCGGCTAGCCGGGGACAAAACCTACAATGTATGGGAAAACCATTTGATCAAATATTCTTTTATCTTCAATAATTTAGCACAGATAAATAGTACATTAAATCTAATTCATATTAGTAGTAGCAAACCCTAGATCAGCAGCATCAGCATTAGCGGCTTCATTATCAAACTAGGGCAGATGATATCTCACAAACCGACCGCCGGATTGACTTCATTCCACCACCAAAATTTGCAGCTTCTAGAGGAGGTTCAGATGAACCTACAATGTAGTTCAGATGAGGAGATCTTCTAGGCCACGTAGGTCAATCTTTACTTCTGCAGTTGCAGCTTCAGTTTCAACAGTTTCTGGATTCAAACTAGGGTGGTCTATATCTTGCAAACCGTTCATCGGATTGATTTCATTCCACCACCAAAAGTTGCAGCTTTCAGAGGAGGTTTAGATGAACCTATAGTGCAATTCAGATGAGGATATTTTCTAGGCCATGCAGGTCAATCTTTACTTCTGCAGTTGCAGCTTCGGTTTTAGCAGTTTCCAGCTTCAAACTAGGGCAGTCGATATCTTGCAAACTGTTTATCGGATTGACTTCATTCCACCACCAAAAGTTGTGGCTTTCAGAGGAGGTTCAGATGAACCTACAACATAGTTCCAAAGAGGAGATATTATAGGCCATGTAGGTCAATCTTTACTTCCGTAGTTGCAACTTTAGATTCAACAACTTCCAGCTTCACATGTGTGAGAGAGAGACCCATTTCTGCGCAGTAGAGAGAGAGAGAGAGAGAGATGTGATGAGATTAGTGAATCCAACTGATGAAAATACCTATTATATTTATACACAACGTTGGTGTTTGAATAGATGTGACTGTTGGCCTTCTGAGCCTACATGAGTTATAGGTCGGCTTGATAATAATTCCATAATCAAAATAAATTCATATCTCCATGAATACTTATCAGAATCGTATGATCTTTATATCAATCCTAAACCTCTCAACGAGAGGAATCTAATAAAAATATTATCAGCCATGAATAAGATGACCCACATGAAGTTTTGCCCTAGTTTCAAATTTTAACACTCCCTCTCAACCAGAGAGAACTTCATCTGCAATCTATCTATCAGTCAATACTATTCATCCATAAAATGCACTGCCTTGTAGAGCCTAACCCTTGTCGTGCTCTGCTCTATTCTACCTATTCTACTTTGTCTTGTTCTACCCTATACTGATTGATACTGTTTTTCTCTGTTCCGCTCTACTTTTTCATTGTTATGTTCTGCTCTGCTTTTTTCCGAATTATGAAGAAGAAGAAATGATCGAGGATGTATCACACTGACTCAGAGTCAGTCTCAGAGTATGTACCACTTTTCCCAGACCAGTCTCAACCAACCCAAAGTCAGCATCATAGTGAGTACAACTCCACTGGTCCTAGACTAGTATCATCCTCCACTAACTCAAAGTCAGTCTCAGAGTGTGTACCACTGGTCCCAAACCAGTATTAGCTGACCCACGGTCAGCTTCATAGTAAGTACCACTTGTACCACTAGTCCTAGACTAGTATCGTAGTCTTAGAGAGTGTACCACTGGTCCTAGACCAGTCTGAACGGACCCAAAGTCAGCGTCATAGTAGGTACCACTCTCACTGGTCCCAAACTAGTACTGCACTGACACGAAGTCAGTCTCGAAGTATGTACCACTAATCCTAGACCAGTCTCAACAGACCCATAGTCAGTGTCATAGTATGGTACAACTCCTACCACTGGTCCCAGACCAGTATCATTGATCCCAGATTAATGGAGGTCATCCTAGCGTAGGGAGTACAGTAGATACAACGATGCATCCATCAGTACTACTATGGTCCCTAACTTCATTTCCCTGCTCATTAATTAGATGAGAGGTACTTCCCATGAGTCCCAGACTACATGGGTAGGATGCCTCGACAGGAGAACTAATCAATCTTGTCCTCACAGGAGAACACATCACTCCTGCTACAATCGCCATGGAGAACACATCAATCCAGGCCTCACAGGAGAACACATCAATCCTGCTACAATCGCCATGGAGAACACATCAATCCAAGCCTCATAGGAGAACTAATCATCCAGCTACACAGGAGAGTGAATCCTCATGTTCCACAAGAGAGCGAATCATCTTGTCCCATAAGAGAGCGAATCATATTATTCTAGTGTACACCACCAGGGGAGGGTGAGTCACCTTGTGGTCGTATGTTTCTCCAGTAAGAACCACAAGCCCTCAGAGCTCCCAGAGCTTAATGTATGTAACATGCAGGACCCTTGTACAAGGGTTTCTTTATGACTCTAAGTGGTTTGGGAAAATCACAGATTAGATCATTCCTCGAGGCTTTGACAAGGTGTATCGACCTATACATCATCTTAATGCGATGGAGCCTCCTTCCTCGTCGACTTACCATATCTTAGATAATGTTTATTTGCTGGAGAAATTGGTGAATACGGGATTCCTCAATAATCAAATCCCACCTCTGGTTGTTACAGAGAAGCACAGTGGTATCCAATATAAATCCAAACAACTCACTGAGGAGCTTTCGCAACCAAACTGCCTCACACGAGGTCATGCTAGCAACAATATATTCTACTTCAACGGTGCTCAAAGCCACTAACTTCTGCTTCCTGCTCATCCAAGATATTGAAGCAAATCCCAAGGTGAAACAACACCCGAAAGTGGTCTTATGGTCCACCACACTGCCTGCCCAATTAGCATCAGTATATCCAAGTAGTCTCACATCTCCGACAGTGTATCTTAACCCATTATACCACGAAGATATCTCAGAAGATTCTTGGCATCAATCTAGTGACGCTTAACCAAATATGAGCTCACAATGTTAATTGCAAAACATATGTTCAGATGGAGGTTCACAAAGAACATCAATGCGAATGATTTTATGAAACTTAGAGGAATTTCCCAAATCTGGTCCGACATCACTACCATATAACTTCTAAAATTTAAGATCCTCAAGGTAGTCACAGGATTGCAGTCCATCATACCGAATCTTTCCAATATATTTACCACATATTTTCCTTGAGATAGGAAAATTTCCCTTGGCTTCTACCACACTTCAAGTCCTTGGTCCTTCATTTCAAATTCAGAAGCCAACTCCCTCTTACATTTGTGAATGAGAGGGTTTGCACCTGTTAGAAAGAGGCCATCCACATACAGCACCAGTATGAGAGGCTTTTCATCTTCAACCTTAAAGTAAAGGTTAGGATTGGCTTCACTCCTAGTAAATCCCAGCTTCATCAAGTGGCTATCGATCCTCTCATACCATGCTCGGGGTGCTTGCTTTAGCCCATAGAGAGCCTTCTTCATCCTGCATACATGAGATTTTCAATCATAAATCTCAAATCCTTCAGGTTGCTCCACGCAGACCTCTTCTTTGATCGAGCCATGTAAGAACACAGTCTTGACATCCATCTGATGTAGGTTCCATCCTTGTGAAGTGGTAAGGGCTATGACCGAGAAGATGGTCGTATATCTGGAAATAGTTGCAAATATCACATCATAGTCTATACCTTCCTTCTAGGAGAAACCATGAGCAACAAAACAATCCTTATACTTTTTCGTACTTCCATCTGCTGCATGCTTTATCTTGTAAAGCCATTTCGAAGTAACAATTGTCTTGTCCTGGGGTCTGGGAACTACTTCCCAGACATCATTCTTCATGATAGAGTCATATTCTTTGGTCATAGCATCCTTCCGTACTTGATGCTTGACAACGTCTGAGAATGATGGAGGCTTAGTTTGTATGATCGTGCTCATGATGGTCAGCTATCCCTGATACCTAATAGGTTTCTTACTTTCACGAAGGGTTTCTCGTGGTGCAAAATTTCCTTCAGCATCATCAAGTAACCCCCTAAGCCATGAAGGCCTCTTCCTAGAAGAGGAAGGCTCATGTGGAGGAGGATCAATCGGATCCATGGGTTCTTCTACGTCAGGCATTGATTCGTCATCCTTTTCTTTTGGTTCCCTAGTGTCGACTTCTTGAGAGCTCCTCAAAGTCAAAAGATTATTCACCTTGCTGAGAGCCATATCTTCGTCAAAGGTGACATCATGACTAATTACAAATTCCCTTTGATTGGCTACATAGATTCTATATCCTTTAGTATTTTCACCATAGCCCATGAAAATTCCCTTCTTTCCAGATGCACCCAATTTATTTCTTTTCTCTTTCAGCACATGAAAATATACAGGGCTTCCAAAAATTCTAAAATGAGAAACATCAAGTTTCTTACCAGTGAACTTTTCTTCAAGAGTCTTGGAATCCAATGCTTGATGAGGGCATCGATTTCGTACATATACGATAGTGTTTGTAGTTTCAGCCCATAGAAACTTTGGAAGTCTTTGATCATGTAGCATGGCCTGGACAACTTCCACAATCATGTGGTTCTTCCTTCCTGCCACACCATTCTACTCAGGAGTATGTGGTGTAGTAGTCTCCCTCTTAATGCCAGCCTCTGGTATGCCTAAGTGAACCAACTGTAATATATCGGAGGTCTTGCTTTAGCTTGAGGGGAATGGTCCCCTTTTGAGCTTTCCTTCAGCACATCCTGGACATACACCTTCTTTCTCTACTTGGAATTCGAGCATCCCTATTACCATCTATCTTATGTCGAGTAGAGCTTTGTAATGAAGGTGGGCAAACCTCTGATGCCAAAGTTCAGACTAAAGAGTTGTGTCACAAGACATGACACCTAACAGACTACCATCGACCTGATATAACACTAAACCCAAGAGTAAAGGCATCTTTAACATTATTTTTCCATATACATACCTTGTCATTGCTGAAGGTTACCTTGTAGCCTTTGTCTTCCATTGCCAAGATGGACACTAGGTTCTTTCGGAGGTCAGGTGCATTTAATACATCCTCGAATTTCTATCCTTCTTGAATGGTTGTCCTCTTCCTCGATTCCCAGCTCGCCTCTTACCTTTTCTATTGAATTTTTCATTCCTTTGATTTCCATGAGAGGGATTTTGATCATCATCCTGGTATGAGTCCTTTCTATGAGGGAACTCCCTTGCATAGTGACCTACTTTATCACAGATGTAACATCGTCCTTTTCTTCCACCCTTAGGTCCAACCTTTCCTTTCGATTTAGTCCCAGAATTATTTCTTTTCTTAGCATGAGAAGAAAACATAGCAGGAGGACCTTTAGGCATGGGCATTTCTTGCTCTTCTTCCCTTGTTTCTTCTTGAATGCATTTAGCCATTAATTCCTCAAAACCAGGAATTACATTATTGTTCAAAAGAGTAGTCCTGAACACATACCATTCAGATGGTAACCCTCCAAGAGTCGTGAGTGCCATTACCCTGTCAGTGATAGTCTCCCCAATAGATAGGAGATCATTCTTGATCTCAGTGATTCTTAAGAAGTATGGTTGCATACTTTCATCTTTACCCTTCTTAATTTCCCTCAGCTTATTTCTAAGAAACAAAACTTGATTTGCATCATTAACTTTAAGAAAACTCACCAGTCTATCGTAGATTTCCTTGGAGGTGTCCAGTTCAGAGATGTAGGCCACCAAGTGCTTGTCAATAGAGTCTCAGATGATCTTCTTGTTTTGATTTCTCTGTTCTTCCATTTGTTCCTAGCAGTAGGAGGTGCATTTGATGGAGGCTCAACAATATTGCCTCTCACGTAACCCAACACTCCTTGATCCTCCAAGGTTATATCGATAGACATCTTCCATCCATGATAGTCATCTTTCTGACGGAGCCTGTCTTCGGTAGGCAAGAGTGTTGAGGACCCCATTGTTCTTTTAGGACGGCCTTGCCAATCTTCTCTCCGATGATTTCTCTTACTCTTGCTCGGGCTTTGTATTCACCTCAACTCTAATACCATGTTAAGTTATGGTACGTTCTATGCTTATAAAAGTTTACTTCTTTTTCTTATTATATTCCACAGATTAGCAATCACATGTACATAAAGTAAAGTGCAGATAGAACATTAAACGATCGACAGAAAACAGGCCAAGACAAGAGACACAAAATGTGGCAACTAGCCAGGGACAAACCCCACAATGTGTGGGGAAACCCTTTGATCAAATCTTCTTTTATCTTCAATAATTCAGCAGAGAGAAATAGTACAATAAATCTGATTCATATTAGCAGTAGCAAACCCTAGATCAACAGCATCAGCATTAACGGCTTCATGATCAAACTAGGGCAGATGATATCTCACAAACTGACTGTCGGATTGACTTCATTCCACCGCAAGAATTTGTGGCTTCCAGAGGAGGTTCATATGAACCTACACTGTGGTTTATATGAGGATATCTTCTAGGCCACGCAGGTCATTCTTTACTTCTGCAGTTGCAACTTCAGTTTCAACAGTTTCCAGCTTCAAACTAGGGCAGTCTATATCTTGCAAACCATTCATCGGATTGACTTCATTCCACCACCAAAAGTTGCATCTTTCAGAGGAGGTTTAGATGAACCTGTAGCATAGTTCATATTAGGATATCTTCTAGGCCACGTAGGTCAATCTTTACTTCTACAGTTGCAGCTTCAGTTTCAACAAATTCCAGCTTCAAACTAGGGCAGTCGATATCTTGCAAACCGTTCATCGGATTGACTTCATTCCACCACCAAAAGTTGTGGCTTTCAGAGGAGGTTAAGATGAAGCTACAGAGAAGTTCCAAAGAGGATATCTTCTAGGCCACATAGGTCAATCTTTACTTCTATATTTGCAGCTTCAGGTTCAACTGCTTCCGGCTTCACATGTGTGAGAGAGAGACCCATTTGTGCACAGTAGAGAGAGAGAGATGTGATGAGATGAGTTAGTCCAAATGAGGAAAATACCTCTTATATTTATACACAACGTTGGTGTTTGAATAAATGTGACTTTTGGGCTTCTGAGCCTACATGAGTTGTAGGTCGGCTTGATAATAATTCCATAATCAAACTAAATTCATATCTCCATGAATACTTATCAGAATTGGATGATCTTTATATCAATCCTACACCTATCGACGAGAGGAATCTAATAGAAATATTATCATCCATGGATAATATGAACCACATGAATTTTTGCCTTGGTTTCCAATTTTAACAATAATGTCAACGAAATTTTCATTGGCTACATGTATCACAAAGAGATGGGTGTCTGGCAACCCTTCCTCGAAATTACTAGGTTCTTCACCCATTTTGATTCTCAACAGGTGTTCAGGTCAAGCATTCAACCACCCCAGATTTACAATGACTTCAAAATCATACTCCTGAAATAATAACAACCGCCTATAAATATTTTCCCGCAACACAAGCTTGTTGACTAGGTACTTTAAGGAAGAATGATTTGTATATATTTTGAAATTTCACCCTAATAGACAGTGTTTGAATATTTGCAGCGCATAGACCATGGCCAACCCCTTATCCTTTGTCATTGAATAATTTTTATCATCTTCTGATAACTTCCTACTTGCGAAGGCTATAGGATGGTCCAACTCACCTTTGCCTTCTTGTGTTAGTACTACACCTAGCACAATGCAAGAAGCATCCACATGTATATGAAATTCCATTTTCCAATCATTAAATACTAGGATGGGCACAGTCACCATCTTCTCCTTTAACACATCCAAGCTGAGCTGACATTCTTCATCCCATCAAAATGTCACATCCTTCTTTAGCAGTTTTTCCATGGGCACAGTGATTTGAGCATAACCTTTAATGAATTTTCTATAGTATCCCGTGTGTCCTAGTGTCGCATGCAGTTGCTTGATATTCTTAGGGGCCTCCAAGTTCACAATCACCACAATATTTGCAGGGTCCACCATCAATCCTTGCTTACACACAACATGGCCCAACAAGATCCAAAAAGGAACACATAATATACATTTTTTAAAATTTAGCGCTATCTGGTTTCCCCGATAGGTATCCAACATAAGGTGAAAAATTGCTACATGGTGCTTCACTAGGACAAACACAGTACAATCATTAAAGTATGCTTCCAGAAACTTATGAATGAATTCTTTGAACTTTGCTATGACTACACGAGAAAATATTGCATGTGCATTCTTTAATCCAAACGACATAACAATGTACTAAAATCTACCCCATTCTGTTACGAAGGTGATTTTGCTTCTATCCTCTGGTGAAATCTTAATTTGATGATAGCCAGAAAATCCATCAGTAAAGGAATAGACCTCCTGCCCTCTGACATTCTAACACTTCATTTGTAAACAACGTCGAAAATGGATCATGAACAGATGCATCTTTAAGTTTCTACAGATATATGCAGATCCTTATTTCACCCTTTTGTTTCTTCTCTTGGACTACCATCAGGCTCACCCGATCAGAGTCTTCAAAAGGTTTTATAATGTCAGCCACCATCATTTTATCCAACTCTTAATGAACCTTTTCCTTGTACTTAGGATTAAGGCGATAAGGCCTCTGTTTAACAAGCTTTGCATCTAGCTTCAATTTGATCCTCATAACGCCCAAATCAGTAAGTTCTCCCTTCAAATCTAAAAACTTAGTGGGGAAGAGATCATGGTATTCATGAAGTAGTTCAGCGACCTTGTCGACTATAGCATCATCCCAATAGTCTCCAATCTTTGAGAACTTTGGTTTGTCTTCAGTGATAATGTTTACCTGCTTAGTTTTCAATAGTGCGAAGATGTATGGGTTCTCTACTTGCAGTCCCTCTACTTCACGATGCCATTCTATCTCTAGAATATTTATATTTCTTAGGTATTCTTCCTCCTCTTCAGCAATCACATTATAGCATTCCAATGTGTGGTGCAACTGGGTGCTCCAATCCTATTGGGTCCATTCCATAGGTTCCTTCGGTGTCCTAAAGCTAGCCACTTTAATTTCTTGAAGCGCTTCATCGATGCTTGCAAATCCGTCGTCGAATCTGAAAGTCAATAAGAATCCCTCCTTCAATACATCCCACTCTAAAGTGCCATGGAGGAGCTCTGTTTTGAGGTACCAGTTTAGGGGGATTGTATCCAAGGTACAACAGAATATATGTACACACTCTGGCTATGGTTCTATCCCCCATGCCTTAGTCCACTTTTTCAGGTGATCACATGGATCATCCTTCCCATTATACTTCTCAGTAATTATTGTATTTCTATGCCCAAATCGTAACTTCATCATTCTCATATAATGTCTCCATCCAACAAAACTATCCTTATGCATACCCCACCATCGTACAGGAATAGCCCCAACTCCAAAGCTTGGAAATGGTGGTCTTTAGGAACTTCGCACTCAAACCATCATAATAAGGTAACTTTCTTACCTCCGACGAAATGTAACACAGTGACTTCATCATCATATTGCATCGCAATGTAGATACTTTATGCAAACAATTTTGCCAATGTTCTAATTCTTCATCTGGGTCAGAAGTGCAAGGACTCTCTCAGTCCCATGTGATCTGTTCATCCACCATAGTATTGATACAATACTAATCTTGTGTTGTTATCTTGTAGATTTGGTCTAGCTCATCATCACTTTCGATGTAATCGCAGACTGGTTCAGTATAGCACGCCCCTTCCGCAGGATCCAATGGCATTATAACCCTTAGGTACTTTCTTTCAAATGACATCGTCCTCTTATTCAAATTAATGACCCCATTCATTATGGGATTTTTGAGGTCTAAAATGGATCTCATAAGGAGATTATAAAATAATAGTGGAAATAATAAAATAAGATTAGATGACATCATCAAATCTTAGAGGGAAAAAAGAAAAAACATTTTTTCAACTTGTAATTTCAAGTTATCTCCTATGGGTTTACTCAAATTTCAAGATGAAAGACTCGTTTGATGCATAATTTGATTCCTCATCCAAGGAGTACCCATGTCGCATACTTTCGATAGACCCTGCTACACGAAAAATGAGAAATACATGAAAAACGTGATTGCAATCACGTTTTTCATGTATTTCTCATTTTTCATGTAGCATGGTCTATCGAAAGTATGCAACATGGGTAATGCTTGGATGAGAAATTAATTTTTTCATCCAACGAATACTCCCTCTCCAAATTTTCATAAAACCTTAGGGAGATAAGTTGAAAATATGAGTTGAAAAGGTATTTTTATTATTTTTTAATATTTTTGCTTGTTTACTGCAAAAATGGTGAATCATCCCCCATGGTTGACATCATCATCTTGAATCTTATTGGTTCTTATAAAGATTATTTTTGTTGTACATTTTTATAAGGAGGCCCATTTTAGACCTCAAAAATCCCCTAATGCATGTCAATAGCATAGTGAATTCCTAGGAGCGCGGGGTAGGGATTACTATAATCAACAATTTTGATAGCTTCAAACTCTGCTAATGCACTCATACCCTCAACATCAATCGCTACTCCATATAATCATCCCATAGGAATGATTTTCTATTGATTCACCATCTTGAGCTGAATTAGAGACCAGTGCAGCGCAAGCCTCCCCTTCCTTTCCCATGTTTTCTAAAGTAGAACATTCGTATTAAACACCAAACCAAAAATGACCTTATCCATTTCATAATCGACTATGTGCGATTTTAGCCACATCTCACGTCATGTTCATGTCTTATGCTTACTAATATTTCTAACTATGTGCTACTCCGAAGGATTCTTTTCTTTATTGGCGCACTTTTCTATTAAGTCCTGAAATCCCTCCACAACTTTTTTGTCGCGTAGTAACTTCATGCAGGTCTCTAAAAATGTGGTGAGTACAAAAGGGTCAACCTCTTGTGTCGTACTAGTTTCTAGTGTCTCTTCCTCGCTTCCTGAGGTGGACGCCTCAGCAAAGCTCTTCCTTGCCTCCATGAATGTTTCCTTAGCGCGATTGAGGTCAAAGGAAACTTCTTTCTCAAGAGCTTTGTGGAGCCATCCGTCTTCTTCAGGCTACGTACCCTTATCTACACCTATTTTCATACCACTTTGGAGTATAATATTAATGTTTTGATCTTCCTCATAGGGCTCAAACCTCATCATTTGTAAATTCTATGTAGGCTGCTGAGGCTGCATTTTCTTCTCTTGCATCTTGGCTATTGGCAGCAGACATTCCTCTATGGCATGGTCAAATTTTCTATAGTATTTACATGAAGGGTGTGTAGGATTTGGGCAGTCTCACATGAAGTGCCCTAGCTGTCCACAGTTGTAGTAGATGATCTGACCATGACATCTACCAGGTCCTCCTCCTCGTCCCTATCCTCGACCTTGAAAACCATTGTGCACTCCTCCTAGGCCTTTATCTGGGGGCTAATTTTCTGCTTGGATATGGTAAGTAGGATTTCTTTCCATCATCAGCTCATAGCTTTGATAATGGTGCTCATCATGGCTCACAAATTTACAGAATTTACAAAATAGTTGTTGGGGTGTTTGAACGAACTTCTGAAGTAAGTGGTAGTTATTTGCCACGTGTTTTCCAGTAACTTGACAAATGGCACACCATAGTGCAGCCCCTGTGCTCGGCCCCATTGAAGCTTCTAGATTCAAGGGGACTGGCACCCCCCTGTAATGTAATTCGTGTAGACTGGGCAATGATCTTTATCATGCTCATGGCCCTTGCACTTCAAAAACCAAACCTCTGTGCATACTTCTACCTTAGTTTCCCTTTCTTTCTTTAAAATCTCAAATTCTAGGTGCAGGCTCGCTAACTGCGAGTTAATCTGTTGTACACCTAGGTTTGTATCCTAAATAGGTGATGCGTGAAACTCATCATGATATCAAAGGCATCAACATGTGTTGCTATCTTCTGCAATGACAAAGAAATTCTTAAATGCAGCAAACGAGATGCAATAAACTAGTCGCGATACAAGGTATCTGAGATTTGCATTCTAGGCTGTCTGATCTGGCATTTCAACCTCTGATAAAAGTCCCAAGGTCTCTCCTCAACCCTCATCAAGATCTCCTTAAATTCAATTACCCACTATGCCTCAGATTTAGGCTTACTTAACTCTTTGTTCAAAGTTGTCTAAGTTTCTGCTAACGATGCATGAAGATTGTCAGCGCAATACTTAATGTACCAAGTTAGCACATGATCTTGCAAGGTGGTAAGGAATTGTCCCTTCTTTATATTATCATCGGTTATTTCCTATGATATCCATACAATGTTCCCAACAAACCATAACTACTCTGGATATTCACTTCCTGTGCCCTTGAAGATCAACATCTTCATAGCGTTCGCCATGTTTAATGGTGGGGGTGGAGGTGGAGGTGTGCGTGAAGGGTTATGCAGTGGAGGTCGAGGGGGAGGTGTGCGTGAAGGGTTATGTAGTGGAGGTGGAGGTGGAGGTGTGCGTGAAGGGTTATGCAATGGAGGTGGAGGTGGAGTGGAAGTATGATGTGTTCTAGGGATACACTATAGGACTATCAAGCTTCCATGTTCCTTGACTTTCTACCAGTTTAGCTAACCAATCATATAATTCAATTGGAAAAGTGCTAAAGAAAATCTTGTATACCTTTTTATGTAGATACTTATTCAAACAATAATCCTTCGACAAGTGTAGATTCTTATTTTCTTGCGCTACAAACTCTTCAATCTTCCTATATAACCACTTTTCAATCTCTTTCTTAGTCAGATTCCAATGATGTGACATCACACATCTCTTTAAGAAGATCTTGGTCCCAGCAGCGGAACCATTAGTTGGCTTAGGGGGTCCTGACCCAAGTTCAGAGTTAGTTGTGCCAACAAATAAAAACCTACACCATTGGCCCTTTTGGCAACAACCCGCATAGTGTAGGCTACAGTCTCACCCGAACCAGTATTGGGGGATGCAAGGACCAAGTTTGTACATCTAAAGACTAGTGTGATGTCTTCCAACACCTTAGATCTACTTTCACATAGATCCATAGAATTCTATGACTCTTTTACTGTAGCTAGGTTAATGGTCTCCAGACCTTCACGAAGGCCTATGATCATTCCTTGCAGACCTTACACAGTTGATTTACCTACTTTCATGCATCAACAAGCAACCCTAGAGTGAGTGTCACGTAGATCTACTTAATTTATCTGAAATCATAAGAGAATTAGCTTCTAACTTTGCGAGAGTGGATAGCTATTTACTTCATATGTTATTAAGATAGATTCAGTTAATTCACGCAATATTCATTCAATATTTCAAAAACATATCATTAATTGACAACATATAACATAAACAGATACAATGGAAATACACATTAATTCTTCAAAAAGTTGTCTCTATTAATCTTCAATTCACCGATTATAGACTCTTCTCACCCTGCACACACAAATGCAGGGGTTTGTGCACTCAACTGTGGACTCTACCCAGGCTTCCTGTGCACTCAACTGCAGGGGAATTCCCTTCTCTACCTAAGCACATGAAGCAGAACCTTCCTGCCTTAGCTCTTTCCCAAGACAACAAAACTCTTCAATATACCCAATTCTCTATCCCAAGTTATCTTTAAGACTTGCTAAGACTAAAATATTTATATCTTTACAAATACATTACCATGGCCCCCAGCTCATGGGTGAGTCTTCAAAACTAACCAAAAAAAAGGGGCTAAGACCCCTTTGACTCCTAGTGATCTCGATATGGGTGTGACAAAGGACCCCTCCAAGACCTTTTATTTTCATGATGTGTTAAATTATGTTTTTAAAAGAACATAAATGAATACATCTGCATGCTATAAAGAAGAGGAACATGACAATCATCAACACATGAAAACATAAGTAGTTGATAATGAAGTTCGTCCAGGAGGGGCTACGTTTCTGGTTCCTAGTGTCAATATGGTGTAGGTCGCTGCATTAAGTGTTGTAAATAGTGATGATGTACATAAGAGGTGATGTCTCTATCATACAAGGAAAATTCCCTCATGCGGGAGTGTCTCCAAGAGATGTTCCACTACATGAACTCTCAGTCAAAAAGACTCCTATCAGTATGACACAAACTCATGCATGATGAGCATCCCACCAACATGGCATAAAAGTGATCTCAATGCAAACATACATGGCGACAACATGAGTATCCCATCAGCATACAACAAAGGGATCTCAAAACACAACATGACGAATCATGACAACAATTACATCACACAGATGATTCCTCATCACGTCAAGCAGGAACCATGAAATCGAGTAAGAAACAAGATCCCACATCAAGCATCGCACAAGGATCTTTGCAGCACAATGCATAGCAAAAGAAGTACATGAACACACTACATATACCTCACATCCAGGGGCCATCTGAAGAAAAGGATGTCAAGCTACTGAAGCTGGTCGGACCATCGATCTCATAGCATTAATGACACAAAAGTGGTTGCTCGCACATGAATGTTGACCCTTGCATTCCACTTAGAAAACTGGCTGAAGAATAGAATGAGAAAATGAGAAATATGAATGCATCATCAGAGTTGTTGCATCGAATAGTGAAAAATCAATAGTCAAATTTCTGAATTCTGAGAAGTTGAGAATCTAGGGCTCAAGGAATCTTTTAGATTCCCCATAGATTCCTCAAAGATTCTTCTCCATAGGTGGACTGGAAATATGCAAATCCAAAGGGGAATTTGGCCTCACCATTGCGATCCCTGTAGAAAACAATGAAAAATTACTGTAAAGTTGAGTATATTCCGACATGGGGAAAAATTACCTCCTCCAGAAATTTGCAAGGATCAGGGTTTTGCTCCCTGATTTTGCAACAATCATGGTTCCACCCTCATACTGAAAATGGCAAAAAAATGCAAAACACTGATGGAGTCATGGATAGTGTCATTGCATTCGTGGTGTCGAGAAGTGCTGAAATCATATAAAATTTGTCAAAATCTGACAAAGTGAAATTTCACCCCTCCTACAAAATGTTGCCTCGAACTACATGCATAGCCTCCTCCTGTCTTGGAATTTGTGCCTGCTCCTGATTCCGCCATCTGCCCCATGCACTATGGAAATGAAGTTTATATATAAATTACCAGGTGTATTAGCCAATGAGTCAGTTGTGGTGCATTGGTAAATTTGGGTATCAGTTGAGGTGGGGTTGGGTGGTCAAACCCCACCCCTCCCTTTCTTTTACACAATATAATTTTTTTAAAAATCTGAATGAATTCTAAAAGGGGGTCGCTTCCACATTGGATTGATCACCCCATGCCTTCTAATTAGAGTGTATGCATATGGTACCGTTCGCAATAGTTAGGGGTGGGGTGGTCAAACCCCACCCCTCCCTTTCTTTTACACAATATAATTTTTTTAAAAATCTGAATGAATTCTAAAAGGGGGTCGCTTCCACATTGGATTGATCACCCCATGCCTTCTAATTAGAGTGTATGCATATGGTACCGTTCGCAATAGTTATGGGGGTGGCGATTTTTATGGTGGTACCACCATTTATGGGTTGCATATTTAAGTATGGGGGATTACGCAGTGCATTATATTAGATATCATTTTGGGATTCAACTGCGTTAAGTAAGTCATTCAAACGTATGACCAATTCCATGAGAGGTAGTCATAACTGACTAATTTCTCATGATTTTTGAATAGTTCACTTAGCACTCATTGCATCGGGTGATGCTCACAGGGTGAAGAAGTGGGATTGAAACTAGTGAAATGTGGAGAACGAATCACATAGCATCAATCATCACTTCCGGGGCTTGCACCCGGTAACCAGGACTTCCCAGGAGGTCACCCATCCCAGAACTCCTCTGGGTTGCATATTATCTTATGGTGGTGGTACCTTTTATGGGGTCGTCTGCTCAGGGGCCAACCCACGTGGGCTGGAGGGTTCAACTCTCGCCAATCCCGAACTAATGTCATGTTTGTAAGGGGTTTCATGGTTTGGACCAGGTCCACTGGAGGTGACCCATGCCCATCCCATTAATACAATGTGTATGATGGTTGGAGGGCTTGGCGGGGTGATGGCCGTCGAGCCAAACTTAAAAATTTTGATTTTATGCAAGGTTTTGGAGTGCGGTTAGGAAAACAGGGGTCATGGCTCATCAGCCTTATAATAACATTTTTTTTTGTTATGAAATTGTTGTTGGGGGGGGCGTGGGTGGTGGCCCACCACCACAATAGATATA